>PVLC010007064.1:0-65444 GCA_004027655.1 Graphiurus murinus | reverse complement strand
ATCCTCTCCTGGCTTTCATGACTTGATTCGGGAGGTCTGGCGTAATTCTAATTGGTTTGCCTCTAAATGTCACTTGGCCTTTTACTTTCGTTGCCTTTAAGATTCTCTCCTTTGCCTCTACATTGGTCAATTTGATTACTATGTGGTGTGGTGAACCTCTTCTTTGGTCTTGTCTTGAGGGAGTTCTGTATGTTTCCTGAACCTGTGTGTTGACTTCTCTTTCTATGTTTGGAAAATTCTCTGTTATTATTTCTTTGAAGAGATTGTTTATTCCATAAGTTTCAATTTCTAATCCCTCTTCTATGCCTATTATTCTTAGGTTGGCTCTTTTAAAATTGGCCGAAATCTCTTCGATGTCCAATTCGTATTGTCGGGTTTTTTTTCTAAGTTATGTACTATAGATTCATTGTTGTTTTGGTCATCCTCTAAGAGTGATATTCTATTTTCCATGTGATCTAATCTGCTGTTTATAGTTTGCATTGATGCCTTCACTTCGATTATTTCATCTTTTACTTCCTTCAATGCTTCTGTTTGGTTTCTCTTTAGGTCTTTGAATTCTCTGTTTATTTGTTCCTTTATGTCTTCCTTTATTTCCTTAAAGCTCTGCCTACATTTTTTCTGAAAATCCTGTATTGTTTCTAGTATTAAAGATCTGAATTGTTCTTCTGGTAGTCTCTGCCATTCTGGGTTGGTGAGGTCTGTTATTGAGGGGTTGTGGTGGCTCATTGTTTCTTTGTTATTTCTCCTTCCCATGGTTTCCCTGTTCTTCGATTTATATCTTTGCTGTTCTTGCAAGTTTTCTTGTCCAATCTCTGTAGTTGGGGTTTAGGGGTGACAGGGTGTGTTCAGAGATAGAGTTTGGGTGAGAGGTCTCCATAAAAGATGCAGGGATAGGGTAAAGAAGGGGGTAAAGATTAGAGATGGTAGCTATTGATATGTGACAGGAAAAAGAGGAAAAGAAAAGAGAGGAGGTAAAGTGTAGCAGAGAGGAGTGGGGGGGGGGCTTGTAAAAGGGATAAGGAGGGGGTTCAATGACCTAAGCAAGAGATAACAAAGCAAGTATTCATCCAAACAAACATAAACAAATCAAAGCAATAACAAAGTTTAGACAGTTCAAATTTAAAACTTAACACCAAAAGAGAATGAAAAAACAAAACAAAACAAAACCAAAAACCAAAACCCATAAAAAAAAATCTACAAATAGCAAACAGACACTAAAACCAACGCTCTGCTAGTTCGTAAGTACCGAGCTTAAATTTTCACGTGTGTCTTTGGCGTTATTTATTTATTTATTTTAATTTGCTCTGTCAGTGCAGGCAGAGAATTGCCCACTGCTAGTTTATGTCTCTGGGTTCTCCACTGGGTCTGGCTGCGTCTCTGTCTCTGCTTTTTGCTTTAGCAGTCTAAAAGCCAGGCCTTTCCAGATACACTGTGTGCACTGGGTTCCTCCACCCTTCTGGCCCTGTCTAGGCTCTAGCAGGGCAGATGGCTGAGTCTATCCTTTGTTTTGTGAATCTCACACCCTGCACCCGAGGTGCGCATGGGCCGACACGGCTCCCTGCAACTCGTCCTGTTCCCGTTCTGATGGCTGGAGGCGCAATCGGGCAATGATGGTCTGCGTAGCTAGCAGGAAGTTTGTGGGAGGGGCTGGCGGCAAAGATGGCAGCCGCCGTTCCCAGAGCGCACAGGCTCCCCTCTCTGAGTTTGTGTTCGAGTTTCCAGTATTCCTTCTGTTCCTTCTGTCAAGAAGCTGGATTCCCGCCTGTGCTCTTTCCTCCTTTGCACCGTTGCTCACTGTTCCGTCTTTGGGGTGGTACATAGACACTGGTCCGCGGGAGCTTCCGACTGGCCTGCAGGAGCTTCTGCCGACTGTTCCACGGGGGGTTCTGGTCACTGTTGCGACGAGCCCAACCTGGGTAGTTCGTGGAGATCTGGGGCCAATGCCATGCCTGGGCTGTTAGCCGTGTCCCCGTGTAGCTAGCTGCTCACAGAGTCTGGCTCATCCCCACTGCTCCTTCCACAGCCTAATCCGCGCGGTGCCTGACCACCACTGCGCCTTCTTTTACTTCTAACTTAGTAACCTTAATTAGATAGATAGATGGTTGAACAAATAATTCAAAAATGTGTCTTTTGTTGCTGTATTTCACATATGTTCATATTTTTATACTATGATTATGGGATATACATTAATTACTAGTGTGATCAGAGAGAATGAGATGAAGCAGGCCTTATTTGTTCTTTTCTAAATTACAAATCAGTAAGAATATATACTTTACTCTGCACAGGGCCTAACACAAGGTGAAGTATTTTTTGTGTGTGTGTGTGGTACTGGGGATTAACCCAGGGGCATTCTACCTCCTAGCTACTCTCTCAACTCTATTTCATTTTTTTTTAATTTTGAAACTAGGTATCACTAAGTTACTGAGGCTGGCCTCAAACCTGCAATCCTCCTTTCTCAGTCTCCCAAGTACTGGGATTACAAGTGTGCATCACTATGCCTGGATTGAATTAATATTTTCATACATTACTATTTGGGGCTCTGGAAAGTTAATTGCTAAGAAATGCCTCATTTATTCTGTCTTACCCCTGAGGTTTATCATAAGAATATTAAAAGGTATTTAACTACAGGTACAATGAAGACACTTAACAACAAGAAAAATCCTTATATACAATATAGATCTAGAATTAGATCCTGGAACATCCCTGGTCTGACAATGCATTTGCCTTTTTTGTCACTATATCCTAAGCAATTTCAGTGGCCTCGGAGAAGGGCCTAGCTATTCTGGACAACTGGAAGGGACTCAGAGAAGTGGGTATTTACCAACGACTACAGAAATATTTTCAATTATTTTAGAAACAGATATAGCTATATTGATGAATATTAGCTGAATATCATTCCTATCTACTGTACAATAAGTTCCTTTCATTCTGTGATAATATCCCAGGCTTAGAATGTAAACAGAGATGGCTTAGAAACAGAGGGTAATGGATGAAACTGGAGAATATTAAGTTAAATGAGATTAATCAGTTACAAAAAGTGAAAGATGGAATGTTTTCCCTCATATGCGGAAGCTGGGGAGAAATTGGGACATAGGAGCTACTCCAGAGAGGGGAGGAGAAACTTTAATGGAGTGAAGGAAGGGACCTAAGTGAGGGAGACAGGATAGGGGAGGAAGACTCGGAGAAACACCTCAGTGGACATGACATACATACATATGTACTTACAAACTTATCAAAGCTAATCATTGTGTTGAGCACAGGAAAGTGGAGAGGGGAAAGTGTGGGGTGGGAACTGGGGGAAGGTTCAACGAGTGCTGTGAGCATGTATGCAGCTATCATCCTGAACTTCATCAAGATGTAAGATTACAATACACCAATTAAAATAAAAAAATAAATAGAGGGGCGAATGAACTCAGAGCATTTAGTAAGAGGAACTTTAGGAGACAATGAGACATCAGGAAAAAAAATAAGATATGCTAAAAACAGTTCTAAAAAGAGAAGATTATATAGAGAAAAACACAGTCTGAATTAAAATATTGCCACAGGCAAGTCTTTCTCACATATTTTTCTTTTTATAAGTTCAATAGAATCTTCAGTTTTTAAAGTAAGAAAGGGGGGGAATGGTTCAAACATAACAGTCCTTGAAAATTCATTCTTTAAGAATTCTTATGTCTATCTCAGTGTTTGATGAAAGACAAGGAGAATATTCCTCCTCCACAGTTTCATCTCTGCTGTATTTAGGAAGTCATGCTGAGTATCATATAGTATTATTTTTAGTTAGAAAATAATTTAGATGTCATTTATTTCTATATTCACCTCTTACACCTTAGTTAATTTTGGAAAGAAAGAGAAATATCCAAGTAATACAACTAATAATTGTCAGAAGCTGGGCTAGAACCAAGGTGTCATGAATCCTTGTCTATTTTGCTATTTTACTACCTCATGCAGCTTTCCCTTGATCAAATCTTCATAGCTGTTAGTTTTGATTTGCTAATATATTTCCAAGGTTCTCTGTGCACAGTGAATTTTAGTCCAGCAGCTCAATTCCATGAATGTTCAAAGCATTTTTGTTGGATATAGCCCTCACTCTAAGACTATATGTGATGTGACCTCCAATATACTAAACCAATTCCACCATCCCCTGGGCTAACTCTTGAATGGCTGGTCCTCATTTTCAATTATTAAGGCAGCATGCAATTCTAGCCTGGCAAATGGGCATTTTAGGTTTAAATGTGATTGATGGTTTTCATTTCTTATATAAACATAGCTTTACCTTAGGTAGTGAACTATAAAGTAAAAGGCTATAAAGAAATAAAGGCATGGTAAATGAAACAAAGAAATGATACCGTTTATATTGTTAACTATTATATACCCACTGTTAATAGTACTAAAACATCATACCTATAGCATGTGGATACATGCTACTTTTCTGTTATCTATCAAAATTTTACCAATCTCAGATTTATAATTTCTATAAAAATTTACTGCACTACCATGAGTACCATGATCCACAGGTTTTATGCCTTTTCATGTGGGCATATGTTTTCATTTCTCTTAGACACACATTTAGAGAAGAATTGCTTTGCCATATGAAAATTTTATGCTAAAAATTTTCAGGAACTGTCAGACTGTTTTCCAAAGGGGCTACTACATTTTATATTCTAATAGAGTATAAGGATACAATTTCTCTACATCTATACCAATTATTTTTATTATAAAAATTATAGAGAGGTAGATAACATACATCACAACCATTATGTGTACATATATTTAATATGATAAATATGTCATTATGTTTACATACATTTAAAATAGCTCATATATCTTTATCCAAGTGTGAAGTAGTATTTCATTGTATTTTTAGTTGTCTTGCTTTAAAATGATATTGAGCATTGCTTTTTCCCATTCATTTTTAACTGGGTTATATGTCACTTTGGTTTTTATGTTTGCTTGTTTTGTTTTTTGCCATTTTGTTGGTTTTCTTTTTTTAGTTGTAAAACTTATTTATATGCTCTCGATACCACTTATCTGATGAAATATGTTATCACATTCTGTTTTCTATTTTTACTTTTTTGGTACCAGATATCAAACCCAGGGGTTTTCAACCTCCAAGCTATACCCCAATCCCTTTCATTTTATTATTATTATTATTATTATTATTATTATTATTATTATTATTATTATTATTTTGAAACAAGGTCTTGCTAAGTTGCAAAGGGAATAACTAAGTTGCTGAGGCTGGCCTTACACCTGTAATCATTCTATCTCATCCTGGCTTATTTTTCAATTTTTGACAGTGTTCTTAGAGTAACAATACTTTTTAATTTTGGTGAAATACTAATTATCTCTTCTTCCTTCAATTTTTGTACTTTTAGAGTCACATTTAAGAATCATTGACTAATTCAAAGATAAAAGATTTATATCATGTAGTTTCCTAAAATTTGTAAAGTTTGATCTGAATTACTTTGAATTTGGAGATCAATTTAGAAAATATTAATTCTACATATTAATTCTACAAATCTATGAACATGGAATATACTTCCATTCATTCAAATCTTCAATAACTTTCCAAACACATTTTTTTTTAGTTTTTAGAGTTTATATGAACGTGTGTGTGTGTGTGTGTGTGTGTGTGTGTGTGTTTGTGTGTGTGTTTTAATGGGGTTTGAACCTAGAGGCATTCTACCTCAGAGTTACACTTCTCACCCTATTTTATTTTATTTTTTAATTTTGAAACAAGGCATCACTGAGGTTTTTGGGGTTTTTTTTCGGTACTGGGGATTGAACTCAGAGGCATTCTACCTCCGAGCTATACCCACAGTCCTATTTTTTATTCTTTATTTTGAAACTGAGTCTCACTAAGTTGCAGAGTGCCTCACTAGGTAGCTGAGGCTGGCCGCGAACCCGGATCCTCCGGTCTCAGCCTCCCAAATGCTGGGATTACAAGCGTGCGCCACCACGCCCGGCTTGAGATCACTGAGTTTCTGAGGCTGTCTTTGAACCTGCAATTCTCCTGTCTCAGCTTTCTAGTTACTGGGATTACAGCTATGAGTCACCATGCCTGGTTCAGAGTACATGCCTAAAAAAAAAAGTTTTGATTTATTTCTGAGTCTTCTATTCTGCTCCATTGGTCTATATGACTTTTTGTGCCAATATCATGCTGTTTTTATTACCATGGCCTTGTAGTATAGTTTGAATTCAGGTATTGTGATGCCTCCTGCATGGTTCTTGTTGCTGAGAACTACTTTGGCTATTCTGGAATTTCTTTTTGTTCCAAATAAATTTATAGACTAATTTTTCTATGTCTGTGAGTAATGACCTTGGTAATTTAATGAGTATCACATTAAATCTGTAGAACAGCCAATTGATCTTTGACAAAAGAGCCAAAAACATACACTGGAAAAAAGATAGCCTCTTCAACAAATGGTGTTGGCAAAACTGGTTAACTATATGCAGGAAAGTGGAAATAAACCCCACTTTCTCATCCTGCACAAGAGCCAATTCAAGATGGATCAAAGATCTGGAAGTCAGACCAGTGACCTTGCAGCTACTTGAAGAGGGCATAGGTAAAACACTTGGACACATAGGCACAGGTAAAAACTTTCTCAACAAGACCTCAAAGGCACAAGATATTCAAAGGAAGAGCAATACATGGGATTGCATTAAATGGAAGAGCTTCTGTGCAGCAAAGGAGACTATCAAGAACTGCCGGGGACCAGCCCTCAAGGCAGCAGGGTCAGGTGTCCTTCGATAGGTGTGAATTAAGACGAGGTCGCGAGAATATGCTCACACTAAATGCAATGAAGAAGCGTATCTGTTTTATTGTTTATTAGTAGCTGTTTTATACTATTTTTTTTTTGCAATGAGGCATATAGAGCAAGAATTTCCAAAGGTCATCCTTAACCAGTCAAGGTTACAACACATATATAAAAATTCTTTAGTACATAAGAATTCTTAAAAATACAACACATATATAAAAATTCTTTTCCATTAGTTAAAATCTTTACTATTTGTTTAGCCCCTTTAAGCAGTGTTCTTATCTTATCTCAGGTAGCTAAAGGGTTAATGTGTCCTGTAAAATTCCAGGGAGAACATGTGGGAGTGGGCAAAAGCATATTTGTAGTAACTATTTAGATAAACTTGCAAAGCCTGTTTCTAAACTAATGCTTGTAAGAGATCACTATCTGTCAGGCCACATATTTCTAAGAAATTTTCCTTTATAATTAATGTAAAAGCAAAACCCAAAGCACTCAAAATTTCCAGAATATAATAATGCAAAGTGGGATATGCCATGTGTTCCTTCTTTTGGAATTGTCTGCCTTGCAGGACTCCAGCAGACTGAGCCTTGCTCAAGATCCAGCTATTAAGGAGCTGTGGCAAAGAACTTCAACAGAGAGCCCACAGAGTGGGAGAAAAGTTTTGTCAACTACCCCTCCTATAGAGGACTAATATCTAGAATATACAGAGAACTCAAGAAACTCATAACTAAGAAAACAAATAACCCAACCAAAAATGGGCAAATGATCTAAATAGACACTTCACAAAAGCAGAAATACAACAGCCAATAAATGTGTGAGGAAATGTTCAACATCATTAGCAATCAGAGAGATGCAAGTCAAAACTACCCTGAGATTTCACCTAACCCCAATTAGAATGCTAATCATCAAAAACACAAACAATAATAAATGCTGGAAAGCATGTGGGGGAAATATTCTTACTCACTCTGGGATTGTGAATTAGTACATCCTCTATGGATATCAGTGTTGAGATTGTTCAAAAGACCCCCATATGATCTACAGAAGCTACGCTACTCCCAGGAATCTTTCCAAAGGAATTGAAGACATATAATATGTAAGTATGTTTATAGCACCACACTTCACAATAGCCAAATTGTGGAACCAGCTAGATGTTCATCAACAGATGAATGAATTATGAAACAATGGCATATGCACACAATGTATTTTTACGCAGCCTTAAAGAAAAACAAAATTATGTAATGTGAAGGAAAATGATGAAACTAGAGTAGTATGCTAAGCGGGATTAGCCAGTCACAGAAAGTGAAGGACGATATAGAGTTGTCTCTAATATGTTGAAGCTAGGGAGAAATTGAGAAACAAAAGAGACTTCAGATAAATGAGGAGAGATGCCAATAGAATAGTAGAAGAGGATTTGAGAAGACAAGAGGAGGAGATGAAAAGGGAGACTTGATGAAGAAACACTTCAAATAATGCTCTGTTTATATATGAATTTATTAATATCTATGTCAATAATGTGTACATGGATGAAGGGAGTATGGTAGGATCTGGAGGCCAATACATCAAGTGCTGTGAGCATGTATGTTTCTTCACTCTGAAACTCATTCCAATGCATAATTATAATGTACCAATAAACGTATATTAAAAAAGAAAATAAATTCAAATTCAACCACAGAGAAACATATTTCTTGTGAAAAGACTTGAATTCTTGCTTATTTTGCTAAAGTAGGCCCTCATAAGAAGGTAAAAAGTAACTATAATTTTTTTGTGTGTGTGTGGTACTGGGGATTGAACTCAGAGGCATTCTACCTCTGAGCTACACTCCCAGCCCTAATTTTTTATTCTTTTATTTTGAAACAGGGTCTCACTAAGTTGCAGAGTGCCTCATTAGATAGCTGAGGCTGGCTGCGAACCCGGATCCCCTGGTCTCAGCCTCCCAAATGCTGGGATTACAAGCGTGCACCACCACGCCTGGCTCTATAATTTTAATATACTAGATATTGAAAAGTTCAGTCATGCCTGTTTCTTTTCCCCATGAACTTTTATTCTATGAGTATTAGCAGTGCAAACATTTCATCATTCCAACTCCATGGTACATATTTTTACAATAGTTTAGTCTTGGTATAATTTTAAGCAACAAATATATTAAGTATTAAGCAGTGTTTATTTGATATGGTTTTTATCTTACTCTCAGTTTCACCTTTTTTACTACCTTTGATGTGTGTAGTTCAGAAGGCTCTATCATTTTAGAGGCCATAAATTGAGCCAGTTTGTCCTTCTATCTTCTGTGTCATTTCATCTCACTTCATACATCTTTCTCAAATGACCATGTAAGATTGAGTATATTATCTTTATTTCCTTAGTCCATTTTATTTTGCTATAATGGGATACCTTAGATGGAAATTTATAAAGAGAAATGCTTTTTTTGCTTTCAGTCTTGAGTCTGGAAACCTAAGATCAGTTTCTGGCATCTGCTCAGCTTTTGTTGAGTCACATGCTGCAAAATTTGAGATTTGGGCCTATATGAAAGCCCTAGTTCTACATATGGAAAGTGAGTTAAACCTATATTGTTTGTGACATCATCTTATTGACTACATAAAAAGAACCCATCATTTATTATATTCATGTTTCGACTTCTACCTGCATAATCGAGATTATTCTTCACTCTTTCTGTATGATTTATTTGTTAGCCCCTCTAAAATGGTTCTTCTTTCAAAACAATTATTTTCCATACTTTTACATCTTTGAAAATGTCCTCCCTCTCTTCCTGGAATATTTTTCTCCATTCTTCTTCAGGGTAGCAGGGATACAGCAATGGCCAATGAGCATTTAGTGCTTCAATAATAAAGCTTTCCTTTGAACAATGTGCATCCACAACAAAAATGCTGTTCACATCAAAAGATGCAGATAATTAAAGGTTGCAAATAAATTAATCAGAGGACTAGAAGAGTTCCTCACTCTTCCTCCATTAACATTAAGTGCATCAATATGCACAGCAGTTACCTGGGTCAATTTCGAAACATCGAGTAAAGCAGAATATTAGCTTTATGAAGAGGAAGTGATGGTTTAAACATTTTATCCTTATTATCTTAATTTCCAACTTTATGAAAAACTGAAGAAAAATGACACAAATGGCAAGGAATAGAGTTCCATTATCAAAGAACTAAACAGCCATAGAGAGTTCAGGATCAGTCTAAATAAAGGAGTATATTCTGAAGGCTAAGGACAACATTTAACTGAGGAAGAATACTTGGTCTTGAAGTTTCGCTCACTTTTTGAACCTCCTTAGGATCTGAGTTCATGTAGCACTCATAACTTATTTCCTGGCTCAGTAATATGTATCTTGGCAAATTCTGCCTATTATTTTTCTTGCTCTGTTTGCACATAGGAATAAGCATGAGCCTGGGATTCCAAAAAACCTGGTTTTGGATTCCAGTTTCCCATTCATTGAATATCTAATTTCAAATAAGTTATTTGTTCTATGCCTTCATTTTCTCATCTGTAAAGTTAAGATCATATTATAAACTTATACAAGAATTCTGTAGTGATTTATGTGAGCAGTGTATGTAAAAGACTTAAGGAAGTACCTTGTATATAATATGCACTCAGTAAACATATAATGATATTTACAGGTGTTATCTTAACCCAAATAGACTGCATATTTCCTGAGGGATAAATACCTGGAATAGAGTAGCCACTTAGTAAAGAACACTGTTTGATTAATCAAGTAAAAAGAGCAATCCCCAAGAAATGGTTTTCCCTGGTTACAAAATATGAAAGGGCTGGTTACTAGACTCACACTAAATGAATACTCATGCAAATAAAAGGGTAACATGTCATACATATCCCCAGTAAAAATAACTACATTAACTGATGTGTATGCTGTATATTTATACCCCTTTAAAAAGCACTTTCATGTCTGTTACTTCATTTGATTCTTGCCCTGTGACACACAATAGGGCAATAGCTTAGGGATCTGTCATAATATAGTGTATATGCTCAAATGCACTGTGAATCAATCTCTTCATACAACATTCAAGTGTAATCACTTTGGAAGCTCCATCTCAGAAAGTATAGGTGATTTATCAAAAGTCACAAATATAAAAGTGATATAGCAAGAACTCAGACCCACTTTTCCTGAATTGAAAATTCATTATATTTTCTCCCTAGTTCCTTTGGAAGTATCAGGCAGTTCAACCATGACCACTCCTACCCTTTCTCTCCCATCACTGGAAATCACTGTATTCTGACTTTTGTGTGTGGGTGTGTATGGTACTGGAGAATGAATCAGAGACATTATCTATACCCACAAAGATTTCTTTAAATTATTGTTTTGTTTTTCAAAACAGCACCTTGCTTGGTTGCTAAGAGTCTTGCTAAGTTTCTTAGGCTAGTCTCTAACCTGCAATCCTCCTATCTCATCAGCCTTCCAAGTACTGGGATTACAGGCATGTGCCCAACTGTATTCTGCCTTTTAATGTGTAGGTTACTTGTACTAGCATTCACAGTGCATCTTATCATACACACTGTATTATGGCAATTAGACCCCTAAGCCAGCCCACAAAAACCTCTTAAAGCGATATGTAGCTGAATTCATGAACTTGAAAGCCTAACAACTACAACTTGTCTTTGATTCAAATCTGATAATATTTTGTTAGTGCCATTTTCATGGTATTTAACAATGACCTGCCTTGTATTATAGTTATGATTACATTTGAGATTAAAAAAACTATGTTTTAGTCATATTTTTTAGCACACCTAGCACACTGTCTTGCACATAGCAGCCTTCTGTGTTTGTTGAATTGGCCATTTCAGCCCAGAGAATGACTGCTTTAATTGCCTAGCTCAAAGACACCATTGTTTCATAAACTTTGGAAGAAGACAGAACTGGCCTTAAATAGCAAATGTAAAACTTTTTGAGCACTATCCAGCAAGTTTCTCTAATCTTTTGAACATTCATTTTCTTATATCTAAAACTGGGGGTAATGTTTGCATAGTGCCTAGTGTACTTCTGTTTTTTAATTAAAGGAATTGGATATTTAATATGAAACTCTATGAAAAGTTCCCCTCAGCGATGCCCGACAGTTGTCTCTCCCTACTACATAACACCTCTTTTAGCCTTATGGATTGCACTTGAGGAGAGAGCCTCCCTTAAGCTACCTACCATCATATGACAAATTTTCATATGCTTTTCATATTTGACATATTAAAAATGACAGAACAACAACTACTACTATTTACAAAGTGACTACAATCTGTTAGCACAATGATAGGAATGTCACATTCATATTCTTATTGAATCCATATCTCACTCTTAAGAGAGAAGTATCATTAACCATGCTTTACAGAAAATGAAAACTTAGAAGCATCTCAATGTTATAGAGTTTGTTGGTGGCATAATCTAGATTTATCCTAGACTTCTCAAATTATAAAGCCATATATTCATTCTATTAAATCCACTGCTAGGACAAAATCCATATTCCTAGTTATTACAAATTTTTGACATTTTATAACAGGAATAAGGGAATAACCTGAAGGATTTTCCTAAGCAGACATATACATTATGTTACAGGGGAGAGGGCAGAGGGTTCAGTTGAGATGGTATAAGATAAGAGAATCACTTGAGTTTTCCTCCTTGATTTTAATACTTAGAAGCTACCTTGCCATACAAGAGTATGTTCTAAATTCAGGATATTAAACCAGGTATGGTGATACATGCATGCAACCTGAGTAATTGGGAGGCTGAGAAAGGAAGGTCATAAAGTTGAGGCCAGTTCACAGTAATTTAGAGAGACTCTGTTTTGAAATAAAAATTAAAATATGACTGGGAGTGTATCTTAGAGGAGATAGAATACCCTTGAGTTCAATCCCCAGTACAACAAAAAAGATTTAGGATATTAAGCACTACAATTTCAGCAAGTTTAATTTAAATATCTAATTAGCACTTATAAGCAATTTATGAATCAGGAATTTTTTTAACTAAAGAATAGATAAAGCATTTGTTGGACATAGTAGAAGTTAATTTTTTAATAAAATAGTATAAGTAGGAATGGGGAAATAGTATAATGCATAAAGCAGATTGGTTAACTAAAGATCAGGTTGCTTTCCTTGTAATGGTTAAAGCAGAGGTGACTTTTTTTATCATGCTAACTAAAACTGACCTGCTGGAAACTGACTATCATTTCTTTCCTGCTTTGTGTAAAGTCAGATAAAACAAATTAGTTTCAGTTTGGTGGTGAGGAACTTTCGCATTAGTGGGACACTATTTTAGGTCTGTACAAGAGCTCACTCCTATACATTTTATTTAAAGAAAGATGGAGCATCCAGTTATAATGTCACAGACCCGTAATCCCAGTACCTGGGAGGCTGAGACAGGAGGTCCACAAGTTCAAGACTAGCATGCAGTAACTTATCAAATCCCTGTTTCAAGATAAAAAATAGAAAAGCCTGGGGGAGTAGCTTACAGGTAGAATGTCCTTGGGTTCTATCACTAGGACCATAAAAAAAGAAAGATGGCATATAGGGATACAGATTCAGAGCACTAAGAAAAAGAAGAAAATGATACTATAGACTTCCAATTTCCAAAAATGAAAGAGGAAAAACAGGTCCTAGAAGATGATGCAGTATGTGAGTACTAGTGTTTTGTAATCACATGAACAGTGTTTCAATTCTCATTACACCAGTTTTTACTTGAATGACCATTGGGATAGTCCTTCATTTCTCCTAACACAATTGTCTCACCTGTAAGTGATGCAAAAATAGTAGTACCCACATGGGATTGTTGTGAGGATTAAATAAAATAGTGCTATGGTCTGATGTTTGTATCCTTCTGAAAAATCATATGTAGAAACCTAACCTCCAAAGGCAATGGTATTAAGTAGGGCATTTGGAAGTTGATTAAGTCATGAGGGCTTCACCTTTATGAATTGGATTAGGGTACCAATAAAAATATTTTAGGGACCCCCTTTGCCCCTTTTGCTTCTTCTCCCATGTGAAGATGTACCAAAAGGTGTCATCTATGAAGCAGAAAGCAAGCCTTTACCAGGCACTGAATCTGCTGGCATGACAATATGGGAATTTCCAGCCTCCAAACTGTATAAAATAAATTTTAGTTATTTTTAAATTACCCAGGCATTAATATTTTTGTTAAATCAGACCAAATGGAATAAGACAGATAATACATGCAAATAGTTTAGACATAGCCAAACACAGAATAAACCCTAGATAAATAAATATTAGGCATTATGATGATGACTACAATTATGATCACGATCATCATGATGATGATGACTATTACCATCGTCGTCGTCATCATCATCATTATCACTCTTACAATGGCATCACACCATTTTTAGAGACCATTTTTATGCAAGGGACACAGTGTGGTATATCCAATGCTCAAATAAAACCTTTATCTTCTCTTTTTATATTCTCTGAGTATCTAGAAGTTTGGAAAAATACAAAAGCCAGGAGAAAAGCTGGAATGGGACTTTCAATTTTCCATTGATATTTTATAAAGTCAAAAATTCATAAGCTCACTCTAGCATTAATGGCAAATTCCTTTCTATGAGTGTTAAAAAGGAGGGCTCTATTTTTTTCAAGGGCTCTATCATTTCATAAAATGAGGTAGTAATAGGAGAGGTGCAGCTTTTTGAAAGAAAGACGAGCTCACAGAAGATGATGCTAGATGTATTTTATCACTGTTACTGAAGTAGCTTCTATGTCTCTTACCGCAAATATAAACACATTGTGACACCCTACTCTTGAAGATAGAAATATGAATATAATCTTATAATAACTTCTATGAAATATACTGCAATCATATCTTCATTAACAAGAGGAGTAACATTCAGATTGCTTAATGTCTAACACAAATGATAAAAAAAAGACTTGTTACACAAGTCACTTTGAGGACCTGAAGATTAAAGCTGCCCACCACCTCTTAAATTTCATGAAATGGTCAATGTCTCTCTAAAGGGACAATCTTTAGAAGGGGGAGGAAAATAGGGAGAAAGAGATTATTTGATACTGCCCACACACTGTTGCAAAATTATAGTTATTGTTTTCCCCTCCCTACAAACACTTCACACAGCTTTATACAGTCCATGCCACAAAACATACGAGCAAACAACTGACACATTAGTTAAGAGGCCTTCCTTTTTACTTTGACAGTTCACAATAATGGAATTTAATTGTGGAAAAAAACAGAATAATTTTAGCTGAATGTCATTTGGTTCATTCAAACTGGGAATCAGGGACATTTTTAACAAAGGTTTTGAAACTTCTTTTGAAATCAGGAAGCTGCTATGCACAGATAAGAGGAGAGGTTTGAGGATTCTCTATCAGAAATTTCAAGGTTTTTTTCCATCTGCTTTTTCACATTAACTGGTAATTATCCAGAAAGGCACATAATAGTGCAGAAATGACAGAAGCCAACAAAGGTTTTCCTAAGATATGTAAATTGTCAGTGATCGTCAAGGTGCAACAGAAAGGCTTTCTACGGCACAATTATTTATGCCAGTTCAGTTTTTTTAGGTAGCAGTGATGGTCTGCTACAGAGCAGCT
This sequence comes from Graphiurus murinus, assembly GCA_004027655.1. Lineage (NCBI taxonomy): Eukaryota > Metazoa > Chordata > Mammalia > Rodentia > Gliridae > Graphiurus > Graphiurus murinus. The sequence goes on along the minus strand of PVLC010007064.1, from coordinate 50,124 downwards.
CCTTATCACAGGCCCTGCACATTAGCTTCCACCAGTTACTAAGAAAATGTGGCAAAATGTTGCTTAAAATGCTGGTAGTTGTTCCTTATTTAGAGATTGTTTCCTAAAAAAATCAAAACAAAACAAAAACAGTATTTTGATGATCAGGCTGCCAAATTAAACAATAAAAACTTTCTTTAATTTTCCAGGATATCATATCTATTTTATACTTTCCAATTTACATATGTAAGTGTATGTGTATGTGTGTATATGAGTATGATCACAGTATAAATGTGCATTTTGTCAGGACCCTAAATATCATCAAACCATGTATCCTAAGAGTAATCAGTGACTTTTTTTGAATGATATCAGGGATTGCACCCAGGGGTACTCCACTGAGATACACCTCCACACCTTTTTTTTTTTAAGACAATGTCTTACAAGTTGCCAAGGCTTGCCACAAACATGTGATCCTCGTGTCTCAGCCTCCCAAGTACTGGGATAACAGGCATGACATATTTTCAAGGAACCTCCATAGTGCAAATTCTAGTTTGACTTCTACTTCTCAAAAACAAAGTTTTCCCAGGGCTCATAAAAAGGTTTAGCACAGCAAATTTGACTTTCTTAGACCCCTGGTTTCTATCATTTTAAAAATGCCATAAAATGACAAAGGCTTAGTAAATCTATGAGTAATATTAATGAGTATTATTAATATTATAAAAGTAGCAATAATGTCATTATATACCACTATCATTTATGGAGTGCTCACTAGAAGTGAAAACATTAACTCATTATATCCATCCCAATAATGACCTCAGATGTTTATTATTTTCCCAAATTTACATATGAGGAGAGAGACTCAGAAAATATCAACTAGTTCAAGAACATACCATATATATATATATATATATATATATATATATATATATATATATATATATATATATATAGTGGAGTTTAGATCCCAGGTTTATTTTGTTTCTAAAGACTATTCTCTTATTTACTAGAAAACAACATTTCTATGATGAATATTTGTTAAAAGAATAAATAAACGATGACATTCCTTATTACTTACCTGTATATATACGTTTCTTGTTTCTGTCTCCACTTTCCTTCTTCATTTGATCACTCCATTCATTTTCTCTGCAATCAGAGCCTTAGTTTTGCCTCATAGATGTGTAACTCTCCTCAGCTCAATGGTTCTATGACCAGCCTTTCAAATGAATCTCCAGACTTGAAATACCTCTCTATTCACTTGAATCCTATTTCCATATGTTGTTATAGTTTTCCTCAATCTTATACATAGTGCTCACCTGTTTGCAGATATATATTTTATTCTCAAGAATTTTTAATTTACATGAATTTATATTTTGCATGAATACAGTTCACCAGACTGAACTCTTTTGCACTGACCTTCTAAGAGGTAACCAATACTACACAGCAGTCTATCATTGTCTGAAAAAACAATTATGTAATGATTTTTCAATATGCCCTGCCAACACAGGGCATTATCATGAAAATGAATTTAATTGTACTTATTCTCTTTTGTTTCTTAGCTCTTTATATACACCAAATGTTTCTAAAGGAAGTAAATAAATAATTAATCCTTCAAGATAAGGTTTAATATTAATAACAGCTACATTCACAGGTGCATGCCTTCTAAAGTAGTATGATGGTCTTCTTACTCTCAAATTTTTGCTATTGTCATTAACACTGACTAAAGTATATTTGAATTTCCCAGAATGTATAGTATGAGTGGATCATAATCATTAATTGCAATTCAACTAGAGTCTTATAGAGTAGATAAGTAAAGTTAATAGAGCTAAGTCAAGACAGCACACCAGGGGCTTAAGAAAGGTGATTTCCAGGGCATATTAGTTATAGCATTTCGACTACCTAAATTTCCTTCTACATGGATTTCCCCTACCCAAGATCTATGCCCAAGGAAGTAATGCTTGGATAATGTCTATTTCTGATATTTAATTATACAAGGATCATCGAAATATAATCAGGAGTAGTCAAATTACCGAAGAGTACACACATTGTCCAGTGATCCTTAGTGTAGCCTGACAAAAGGAGATCTGTGAAATTATAATAACAGTAATTAATTAAGATAACTGTATTAAATGTGCCAGATTCCTGAATTTTAGACAGAAGACTACAAAGACTGTTTTGTTGGAAGAGAAGAGGACTGACACATAGAGAAGAGCAAGTACTTTGTGACAGAAGTAGATATGTCAGGAAAAAATAATCACAAGAGGGAAGAAGAATGCAGGAGAGAAAATAAGAAATCTAAGAGGGAGAGGCATGGAGGGGAGGGAGGGAGGCAGAGGAAGAACAGGAGGAAGGAAGAGTGTAAGGAGGGACTGAAAGAATGGGGAGAAATAAAGAGACAGAGAGAAACAGTGAGAGAGCAAGCAATCAACTATGACATGATGCTTTTGAAGCTGAAAGTTCTCCACTTCTAATTCTAATTCATAGAAATTCTGATACCAAATTCACTTTTTAAAAAACCAGTCTCAATGATGTTCTTGGAACCCAAAGAGTTAAATAACTACTGATGTATACCAGGGTTACTTGAATTTGTAAAAATTAAATACATCAAGTTATATGTGTATGTATGTTTGTATCACTTTGAATCTAAACATGGTATATAATTATAATGTATCAATAAAAGTATAAAAATAAAAACTAAAACATGCTTTATCCTAGAACCAATATGTATAAACTTTTGCTTTAATAACTGTCCTATTTCTTTAGGACCTATAATTATTAAAGAGTTCCTTAAACCCAAAATCTGTACACTGTAAATGTGTATATTAAAGTCAAATATCTTCTGGTATATATTTGAAATAATTTTTGTAACACAGAGAAAATAATTCTTAAAATTGCCTTAGCCAGTGGTCAGGATCAAACTGAGCTGGTAATTGTTTTTCTGTGTGGTAGTAAATTACGATATTGCCAAACCAAGTTAGAAATGTTGTTTCTTTCCAAGGCCTTGGATATAGATTTTCAAAGTCAAATGCATTTGTGGAATATCAATTATTTAATGTGACTGGAGAAGTCAGGTGTGTTGACTGTACTCCCAGTACTTGAGAGGCTGAGACAGGAGGATTGCAGGTTCAAGACCAATCACAGCAACTTAGGAAGATCCTCAGCAATTTAGTGAGACACTGTTTCAAAATAAAAGAATTAGGTATGTATTTTTGAGGTAGATCACCCCTGGGTTCAATTCCCAGTATCAAAACAACAACAACAATAATAATAATAACAACTGGAGCAAAGGATATTTTATAGAAGAAAGTCTAATCTTAACTACTGTGCAAGCAGTGCCAATATACTTTAACCAATATACTGTAACTAATATACTTTAAATGCTTTCTAGAAAATGGAACTTTAGATTTCATGCTGGTGATCAAACCTTGCACATGCTAGGCAAGTACATTTACATTTCTATGTGACTATTAATTCAAACACGTTCATCTGCATATCTCTTTTAATACAAACCTGAACCAAACAATGAATCACTTTATTATGTTTAATTATAATGCACCAATAAATAAATAAATAAAGATGATTCATGCTACTCTGAGTAGCACATAACATAATTTGATCATTTTCATTCCCCAGCACCTATCCTTTCCCTTCCCTTCTCCCTCCCCTTGGTCCTCTTCCTTTATTCTACTCGTATCCCTTTTATTGTCATAGGATCCCTTTTGGCTGCCTTTTTCCCTCTAGTTTTCAAATATGGGAGCAAACATATGGCCCTTGACTTTCTGAGTCTGGCTTACTTTGCTTAAAATGATACTGTCTAGTTCCATTCACTGGAAATCATATTTCTTTAGCCTCTGGTGTGCTGTCTTGATTTAGCTCTATTAACTTTAGTTATCCACTCTATAAGACTATTGTCAATAAAGTTTCTATAAGCATGGATATGAATGATTAATTATACATATGATTTTAATACTTTCAGATAAACACTGAGGAGTGCTATAACTGTGTTATAAGGCGGTTCAATTCCTGGCATTTTTAAGGAAACTGCATAATGATTTCCAAAGTAACTGTGCTAAATTATAATCCTACCAACTGTGTATAAGCATTCCTTTGTCTCCACAACATAGCCATCATTTACTATTATTTGTATTCTTTTTATTTGTATTATTGATGATTGCTAATCTAACTAGAGTGAAATAAACTATCAGAGTAGTTTTAATTCTCATTTCCTCATTGCTAAAGATATTGAACATTTTTTTTTATTTTGAGAAATATCTGTTGCTCGGCAGCAGCAGCAGCAGCAGCAGCAAGGGTGAGTGCAAATTCTTGAAAGATCATAGACTCTACTCTTCTCCATTTCCCTTTCATTCCAGATGCTTATGGGGTGGTCAATAGCCTTCACTTCCCAAGTTTCTAGTTCACACCTTGTTCTGTCAGCCTGCTATGAATATGTTCCCTGAGATATCAACTACTATCTCTATTTGGGATGAAATTATATAAATTTAATTGCTTCCTAGCTGTAAGCTTACTCTTGGTGATTGCAAGATGCCTGCCTGCCACAATTCTCTGCCAGCAAATTGAGAAAAGCATTTATCAATCCTGGTGGCTTAATAGCTGCTGTGCTAGCTTAACCCAGTTTGACTTTGTAGCACTGCTTATGAAGTAAGCTTGTAAGTTTTGCCACTCACTTTTTCTCTTCCTGTTAGCCTACTCCTATCCCTGAATCAGGTGCTGGTTAAGGGTTAACAAATTGTCTCGCTTTGTGTTCCAGCAACCACAATTACTGAATCTTTCTATACTTCTGATCTTCCAGTACTGTGAGTCTACATGTACCTTCTGTCACTCAACTCTTTGATTTGGTTTTCTCTCGTTCTCTGATTCCAACCTGTGCAGGTGAGATCTGCAGCCTATCTCCATTCAAACATCTTGGATCACCCTCCTACCCAGTCTATGATTTTTGAAAAGGAAGTGTTATCTGTTTACATTGAAAATAGTAATAGAAATTAACTATTGTATTTTTCTACTTGCTTTCTGCATGTTCTTTAGATCTTTTTTTTCCCCCTCTCTCTCTCTTATTCCCTTTCTTTGTGTTTCACTCAACTCTTGTGGTGACATTCTGTTTTAGTTAAGATGTTTTTTGTGGTACTGAGGATTGAACCCAAGGGCATTCTACCTCCGAGCAACACCCCCAGTCCTACTTTTATTCTTCATTTTGCAACAGGGTCTCACTAAGTTGCAGAGGGCCTCACTAAGTAGCTGAGGCTGGCCGTGAACCCGGATCCTCTTGTCTCAGCCTCTCAAGAACTAGGATTACAAGCGTGCGCAACCATGCCTGGCTCAAAAGACCCATACGTTGAAGGCTTATTCATCAGCCAGTGGCATTATAGAAAGGTTGCACAATCTTTAGGAATTAGGACCTGGTGGAAGAAAGTTGGGTCACTGGAGTCATGCCTATAAAGGAAATATTGAGATACTGGCCCCTTCTCTTCCTTTTTGCTTCCCAGGTGAACAGCTTTCTCCATAATGTATTACCTCTATTACATACTGTGCTTCCAGAGGCTCAAAGCAATGACACCGACCATTTATGGACCAAAACCTGTGAAACCATGATCCATAATAGATCTTTTTCTTTATATGTTGATTTATTTCAGGTATTGTTATAACAATGGATATCTAGCTAACATACATTCTCATTTCTATGTGTGCATCTTCTGTAGGTGATAACTTTTTAGTTACCATGGAACTTACTTAGATAAATCATCTTAAATTTATAATAATCTATTTTGAATTGATGACATCTTCAATTGCATAAAAACTATACTCCTTTGCATCTCTGCCCCCTTTTATGTTACTGTATCACAAATTACGTGTATTATATTATATATTCATTGAAATATATTTATAATTTTGTTTGTATGTTTTAAATTTTATATTAATGTAATTTAAATTTAAAGTATTATACAGCAATGTTCCATTGCCAAATAATTCTTTGTATTTTACCTATACCAAATATATTTTTTGTATAATATGGTTCTATGTTGTTATCTAGCATCTTTTATTTTAACAGGAAGACATGCTTTAGAAATTCTTTTAAATAAGTTCTAATGATTATGAACTCCTACAATTTTGCTTACCAAGTAACATCTTAAATCCTCCTTCATTTCTGATGAACCATTTTCCTGCTGAGCATGGGCTCTCTGACCATGGAGGCCAGAGGCCAGCAGTACTCAGGGTTTCATGTGATTAAAACCAGCAGAGCACTGGTGGTATGCCTAGGGCATTCGATCTCAGCCAGCCAGGGTGTAGGCTTGGAATGTTATAGTCTTTGACTCTGCTGAGTTTGGACCTGGAAAGAAAGATGCTGAAGTCAATCAAAAACTATTGCTTGCCTACACTGTCTACAAATTATTTCCTGTTAAAGAGGTTCTGAGGGACTCACACAAAATTTTGATTATATGAGACAGATTCACTGAGTCAAATATATACCCCCAGGATAGGATAAAGAGAAAACAAATAGATATAGGACTCCCATGCAAATAGGAAGAGGATGCCAGGACAACTCAGACATAAACCTAAGAATCCTGAAAACGTAAGAATGAAGACCAATGAAGAAACAGTAAATGCCCAGAACTTAACAACAATGTAGATCACCAATACAAAGATGCAGAAAATGCCTAAAGGAGAATTCAGAATTTTGGTTTTCAATATGATCAAAACTCTAGAAATGAAATCATATAACATATATATGATATGAAAGAACATATTAATAAAGAAATTAAAGCCTTAAATAGGAACCAAAAAGAGATCCTGAGAGATATGTAGGTGACATTACATGAAACAAAGACTTCAACAGAAAGCACCTCCGGCAGAGTAGATCACATGGAAAATAGAGGTTTACCCTTATAAAACAGCTCATTCAAAACCAATGGCACAGTCAACAATATAAAAAAGACAATATGGAAGCATGACCAGACACTCAAGAAATATAGTATTAGAAATATCTTAAGAGAAATGATATTAAAGAATTACCAAAAAATGAAAAACGAGGTGGATATCCATGTACAGGAGACATGCAATACCTCACTAAGACAAGATAAAGAACTTCTCCATGCCATATCATAATCAAAATGGCAAACATATTAGTCAAGGAAAGAATCTTAAATTTATTGAATTCATTGAGAGTAAAAGGATGGATGACATTCAGGGGCAGAATAATAAAAATGACTCCAGACTTCTCAATCCAAATCATGAAAGCCAGGAAGTTCTGGTATGATGTACTTCAAACCCCGAAGGAAAACAACTTCCAAAAAAGACTGCTATAACCAGCAAAGATATATTTCAAAATTGTTGGACAAATAAAAACCTTCCAAGACAAGCAGAAACTGAATGTATTCATGACTACCAAGCCAGCACGAGAGAAAATACTTGAAAAATAAAAAACAAAGAAAAAAATAAATAAATACAAGAATGAATTATACAAGATGAGCAACTAAAAGAAAAAACATAATATCAAAAATAAAATAAAATTTAAAGTGACAGAAAACATAATAATCTCTCAATAATAACATTGAATATTAAAGGTCTAAACTACCAGTTTAAAAGGCATAGACTGGCAATATGGGTTAAAGAATATAATCCATCTATATGCTGCTTGCAAGAAACTCACTTTACAGGCAAAGATATCCAATCGCTAAAGGTGAAAGTACAGGAAAAGTTATTTCATGGAAATGGAGACCGAAAACAAGCAGTGATAGCAACTCTCATATCCAATAATGCAGACTGTAAGCTAAAATTTATCAGACAACAAGAAAAAGAATGTCATCTCCTAATGATAAAAGGAACAATCCAGCAAGAAGATATATTGATAGTTAACATTTACACCCCAAAATGTATATTAACAAAACACAGATTATGAGGGTATGATAGAAGTTGGTTAATATCAATCAGTTCATGCAATTCCTGTCACAGAGCTCTTTAATATTCTTCTTTCTGGAAATATTAAGTATCTTCCTACTGTGCAGAAGTTTCTGCAATGCAAATGTAACTGGAACTCAGTATGCTCTTAGCATATTCCTAGCTTGGCCACCCTCACTGGGACACAGGGAGAAAAGAACAATACTTTTACAGAGAATCCTAGTCATCAGAAATTTCACTGTCAATTATCCAAACCCCATAAATGGCTGACAGATAGGTCAAAAAGCACTCTGACCACAACAAAATATATAAGTTGAGGATGAGATTTGCTCCTAAATAGAAAATAGTAATAATAATAATAATAATAATAATAATAATAATAATAATAATTCCTGCCCAAACAATAAGCCATTTCCACCTTTAGGTAATTACCTCCACCTGGGAAATGTATACCTCTCTTAAACTGTACAAATCCAGGACTGACCAGGTCCAGCTCAGTTCATCTGAGGCCATTATCCATTCACACCACTGCCAAGTTGTTTGTCTCTGTTTTTCTTAAGCTCTGGAGAAACTATCTTTTGGCTTGAGTTGAGCCTCTCCTCTCCCACTGAGAACAGTGAGCACAGAGACCAATGCTACTAGCCCACTCAACTGCCATCTGTTTGCTTTACTGAGTCTCTTTCTAAACTAGAACCAGAATCTTTTGTTTTTCCTGGTTGCTACTTTTGAATTTCCCATCAGGTTTTACCATGTTCTTCCTACCTCAGATTGTTGCTATAGAAATGCTACTTTAGTCACATTTAAGGAGCTGCTAAGATACTGTGGGGTCTTATGATATGCCATTTTTTCCTATCTACATATAATTTATTATGACTAATAAAATAATTCAATAATGTTATTGGATATAAATCATAAAAATCAAATATACTTCTAATTACTAGAGACAACCAATTATAAAATAAAACTTCAAATGATTATACTCATAGTTAGAACAAATATAACTACATTTTGTTGACTCAGTTATACTAAAACATAAAACTTCCAGCTGAGTTTGGTGGTACATGTTTGTAACTAGAGTACTTGGAAGACTGAGGCAGGAGGATCACAGGTTTTAGACAAGCCTCAGTAACTTAGCCATTTCCAGCTTTAGGTAATTTCAGGTAATTACCTCCACCTGGGAAATGTGCAATTTACTTAGATCCTGTTTCAAACTAAAAAAATAAAAAGTACTGAGAGTGCAGTTCAGAGGTAGAATGTCCCGAGTATCAATCCTCAGTACCAAAATAAATAAATCAATCTTCCAAAATATTTTGAAAATAAATTATATCTAAAATGTTTCCTATTGTCATTGTCAGTATTATTATTGTTTTATATCATTTTTAAACTATATGCAGAAAATAAATTAAGTTCTTTCTTGGTTATTATTAAAATAATATAGCATAGTTTATTTATAAATAATAACTATTGAGGGTTGGGTATATAACTGAGTGCTAGCCTATCATGAGCAAGAAAGCCCTGGATTTGTTCCCCAAAACAACAACATGAAGAAAAAAAGATAGAAAAAGAAGGAAAGAACACTAAAGTGCTTTAAAATATAAAATAAGGCATATAAATTTGTTTGTTTATAGACCACTAAAGTGTAAAATGTTAGTCAGGAAGTGATGGTATATGCCTATAATCCCAGTACTTGGGAGGCTTAGACAAGAGGATCATAAGTTCAAGGCCAATGTTAGCAACTTATTGAAAATAACAAAGGGGCTAGGGTTGTAACTTGAAGGTAGAATACCCTTGGGTTCATTTCCCAGTACCAAAAAAATGTAAAATGGTATTTTATTAAGATTCTTTAAACAGGCAAAACTATAAATTAATGTAAGAAAAAATGAAATATCCATATATTGATATATAGGTATATAAAGATAACTCTATATATTATACATAATTTTGTCAATAAATTAAAGAAGACAGGTACAAGTGGGAGATGATATGTCCATGAGTTGGAAGTTTCAATACAAAGATGTTAATTAGTAGTAAATTAAACTACAGATTCAATGCAATCCCCATCAATATATCAGCATATTTTATAATACTTAATAAACTGAATAAAAACTGGATAAAATGCAAAGAAACAATAATAGCAAGAATAATCTTGAAAAATTTATATCAAGTATTATTATAAATGACTATAATAATATTACATGATACTGGTGCAAGGAACTACTGTTAAATAAATCAATGGAAAAAGACAGTGAGTCCAAATGAGAGGATAAGATACTTAAGACCTTTGTAACCATTTTGCTTTCTGCATGAAAGGGTTTTTTCTAGATATATAACTTTCTTACTTTCTTAATTTCTTTCATTCAAATATCACTTTCTTAGTAATGATTTCTTAACCTATCAAATATTGTAAGTCCCCCAACATTTCATGTTATTCTTTCCTACTTTATTTTCCTTTTTTTCTACTTGTTATGTAGCAGTATAGATCTTTCAATAATTTACTGTGCTCATTTTCTATCTCTCCTACTACAATATTACTTTTAGACCCTGGAGTCTCCATTCATTACAAGTGGCCATATCCAACAGAAATGTCAGTATAATCCCATAGGAGCAGTGATGACATGCAAGATGCAGCAATAATAATTGAAGAAGGGATGGAATAAGGAAGCATTCTTTAAACAGAAACGCTCATCGTTATAGTGTCCAAACATATTATACATATATACCACCAAAGACTGTAGTTGAGTGAATGACTTCGGAGGTCAAAGTGGAACCCTACAATATAATACGATAAAGCTATCTGTGAGGAAATTTGAAGTACTATTTTTGAGCTCCTAATATGCTCCTGTTTTTTTAACATCAGTTATCTCATTTAAACTTCACCACAACCCAGAAAACTTTGACATGTATTCCCATTTACATGTGAGAAAACTTGCCAAAAGTAACACAACTAGTAATTGTCATAGGTAAGATTAAAACCCAGATGGATTTAATTTTATCTATCTGCTTAAACTTTAGGGCCTACTGTGCCATATTTAGAGCTAGCCCTTCTTCAGTTGTATGTTTTGGAAGGAGTAATGAGAATCTATATTCTTTCTTTCTACAGGAGATAACAAAGATAACATTAGCTAGGATTTCAGAAATATTGACTAGAGGCACGCAGAGCTTTGCCTTGTCTTGAAACTGTGACACGATCATAAGTACATGGTAAGAGGCCAAAAGAAAAATAATACTCCTCTACTTGAGGCCTGACATCCATCATTCTTTCATTTTATATACATATTCCTGTTAGATGCTTGCTCTTTACTTAAATATTCTTTAAGGACAGGCTATATGAATAACTGAATTACACAAATTCATTTAAGGTTTTATTTGAGATCAATAAGGCTTTGCTTGTTTATTAACTGATATCTAAAAGGTTACTGTAAGAACTAATTTTATCACAAGATTTTCTTCTAGTTAAAATAATGTTCCTTATTAGATAAAATTGTGAAAAAGACACTACTACTATTTACTGATACTTGCATCCACACTGCCTTCAGTAATGAGTAAAGATGGTACATACTGAACACTTTGATATTAGGTATATTAATTTGACTTGATTTCAAAAAATGTAAACAAAGTGATGTGTGTCATTTGCAAGTTGAAGTCTTAAAGAACTATTGAGCAAATCTCCATGTTTTGTGCTACCTCAGTAATTATGAAAGCACATGTAGATATGAAGCTTCGGATGGAGTCATAATATAGAGGACATTTGCTACAGTGTTTTCTGCAGACATACAATGGGCATTATATGGACTAGAACTAAACCTTAGATATTTTAAACTAGAAAGATTTTGATTCTTTGCTTCATTTCATTTTTGGTTTGCTTTTTATTACTGGCAATATAACCTAGCCTACCTGATATATAAATGTTTTTATTTAATGGCAGCCAACATTGATATTTTAGTATCTTCTCAGAATACTCTCTATATAAAAATCTACTCCATTATTAAAATTATTTCTTCTACTTGAATAGTTTCCGCCAAACACACTCTTTGTGGTGAAATACATAGTCATCCACCTCTTCAAAGGTTTTCCAAGTAAAAATAATAATTCTGCTACCTTGATCAAAATTCTCACTGCTATATTCCAAAATGACTGACCACACAACTTAAAGGAAGAAAGATTTATTTGTTCACTTTTTTTGGAAATTGTGGGCTCAATCCATGTGAGGCCAGTGTCTGATATTCAGGTGATGGGAAGAGAGAGCACAAGAGCTCTGCTCCTCATATCATGGAGGCTGGAAGCAGAGAGAGAAAGCAGAGACAGGAGAGATGAATATATAATCCCTAAGGCCACACCCCTGGAAACTCTTCCCTAGCAACCAATCTCCCAATCCCTGCTTTCAACATTGATACTTCATTTCCATGAGAGCTAGGGAAACATTCCAAATCCAAACAATTAAACCTTCTCTCTGGGGTCTCTCTCTCTCTCTCTCTCTCTCTCTCTCTCTCTCTCTCTCTCTCTCTCTCTCTCTATATATATATATATATATATATATATATATATCATTAGCCTAAATTTTCTAAAAGACAGAGATAATTTCAGATTTAATTCAAATTCAAATCATTTAGTCCAGTGACTGGTACACAGTAAACATTAAATGATATGTATTGATTTACAATAATAGAACTACAAGACATAGAGAGATACCCACTTGAGTTGAAGAAAGGGGACACTAGAATTTGAGAGACCGTGTATTATGTTTTATAACATCAGAAAAATTTGATGGCAATCAGGTATTGGTAACTGATCCCAATGTTATTATACTCTGGCGACTCTACTTTTTCTCTAAAATAAGCTTGAATCTGAATAAGATTTTTTTCCTCAGAATAAAATCAGGATTTCAGTGTATTTGTTTACTCCTTTTCAGTTTTAACATCTCTTTATGGACCTTTTTTGTATACTTTCCCATTGTTATATTAGTGATTGTTTAGATATTTTCAAATTCATATATGTGACTAAGAACATTTATTTGTTTAAAAATCCCACATTGATTCTCCATGAGCAAAGATTTGGCAACACATTATGCGAAGATTGATTTTTAACATTGTGGCACAATATGTGTATTTATTTTTGTGATAAGTATACAGATACAATATACACTTAAATCCAAAATGGCATATTTTTGGTAGTGCTGAGGATTGAACCCAGGGACATTCTACCTCTGAGTTACACTCCAAGCCCTATTTTAATTTATTTTTAAACAGAATCTCACTAAGTTGCAGAGTCTGGCCTGGAGACTGCAATCCTCCTGTCTCAGCCTCCTGAGCACTAGGATTACAAGTGTATACCACCATGCCCAGCAAAAATGGCATATTTTTAAGTTAATTAAATTCTTTGAAGAAACTGTAACTCTTGCAAAGGACCATTCCCTCCCATTTCACAAACAATTTAAATTCATGACATTTTGGCCCTTCAATAGAAAACTTTTAAAACATTTGTTCTTATTAAGGCCTTACCATTGTTTATATGTAGTATTTTAATATTTCAATGTTTTTTATATAACTCATGTTAATAGGCAGATACACTTGTATTATTCAATATCAACTAATTTCACAAAGTTATACAATTAATAAAGGAAAGAAACAGTGGCCCAACTCATTATAAAGGACTCTGATACCTGTATTATTTAGTTCTTCTTTATACAACTTTGACCTGACTTTGCCTTTTAAATGTATAAATGCCATCTATACATTTAAAAGAAGGTTACAACTCTGTAAGCCATGATATCCAACTCTACCTCCACATTAAGATCACTGAGAGATTTTTTTTTAAATCAATGCACAGTCATTGGTTTCTTTAAGTATATGCTCTAATAATATAGATTAACATCTACATTAATGTTAGAAAGATATTAACATTCTGGATCCTTGCTACTCAGTGTTGTCCCTTATTCAGCAACATGTAGTGTCACATAGTACCTTCCTCAGATCCTATACATCACACTGTCATCACTGACATTGTCCTACCAAGTATTTAATGGTTTCACCATTAAAGACAATTTATTTTCTTTAAAAATTAAATTATTACATTCAACAATGAGGAAAAACAATAAAATACCAATAATAGGACACATTGTTTCTGTACCCTAGCACAGATCAGAGATTTCTAGAAATGGGACATATAAGGGAAATTTTTCAATAGGTAATGTGAATAGAAAAGGAAGTAGAAAAAAGGACATACCTTGAGAATGGAGCATTGCTCCAGATTCAATAACTATAGGAAATATATGAAGTCTTTGAGGAAAGGAACAAAAGAATACATGAGACAAGTATTAAGGACAAATTGTTTTGCATCACTATTATCTTAGCTAGCTTTTCATCACTGCAACCAAAATTACTGACAAACAGCATATAGAGGAGGAGTGATTTATTTTGGCTTATGATTTCAGAGGATTCGGACCATGGTCATCTGGCTCCAAGGCAGAAACTCATGGCAAAAGGGCATGACAGAAGAAAGTTACTCAGCTCACGACAGCTGGAAACACAGGGATAGAGAGGAACTGAGGATAAAATAAACTTTTCCAGGGCATGCCCTTGGCCCCCAAAAGTTCATTACCATCCAACAATACAAAATATAATCTATGGCTTCTCAAGCTTAAATCTCTAAACTTTTATAAACCACTCCCAGTTCCAAACACTTCTGAACAACATGATCAAGTGTAATCACAGGGATGACCTTAATTCCATATACCAACTTCTTTGTTAGTCATATTTTTATCACTCTAACAAAAATATCTTATAAAACAACTTAGAGAAGGAAATATTTATTTTGGCTCATGATTTTAGAGGTTTCAGTCCATGACTGCCTGGCTCCAAGGCAGAAACAACATAGTGGAAGACAGTGGCAGAGGAAAGCAGCTCAGCTCATGGTTGCTGTTAAGAAAAGAGAGAGAGAGAAGAAATTAACAGAAGATAAACCCTTCCAGGGTATGACCCCAGTGACCTACTTTCTCCAAATATCTCAGACCTTCCAGTATAATATTCAACGATTAGTGGTTTAATCCACCAGTGAGGTCAGAACCCTCATGATGCATGTATTACCTAAAAGCCTCACCTGTGAACATTTCTGAATTAGGGCTCATGTCTTCAACACATGAACATTTAGGGGCCAAACCATATCAACAATTACCAGGATGTTTTCTTTAAAACAGAATTGAACCATGACCATCCAGCAAAGCTTTATGAAAAGTACCTCCCACAGACTCCACTGATAATTGAAAAGATATAGCCTAGTCAGCCCTATAGCTTGTTTTCTATTCTTGCTGACATCCTAAGACTTTGGGAAAGGATTCATAAAATAGTGATGTGCAATATACCAATAGATGCTCATTTTAATTGATAAAATCATATATCTAGTTGAGCTTATTGCATATCACTTTCAATGAAGTCCTGGAATAGAAATAATGTACACTGAGCTAAAGAGAAAATTTATTATTGAAAAGACTGAATACATAATTCTTTGTTTCACTAAATGTTGATCTTTTCTGTGTGAGGCATACATTTATTGTGATTGGCAGCATCTCTAATTTAATAAAACATTATCTTCCATATCTAAGTCATTGTATGATAGAACCAACTTCAATGAGTAATACTGCAATTCAGTGGCTCTTTTATGCAATTTGATAGGTTTTCTACCATTTCCATACATAGTACAAAATTCTGAAAGTGGTCTTATTTCTGTGACACCCAAAGCATACTCACTGGGCATGGCAATTTGGGGTTTATGAAGTGAAAGAATAAGCAAATTTTCCGAATATTTATCTAAGAATATGTTTTCCAAAGATTCATACTAACTTATCTGAATATTACTTCAAATCATCGCTAACCTAAAGAAGGGCATGACACTTTACATAAAAAAGAATCAAAGTAAACATGCTTTGGGGGCTTTTGACATGAAATGGAGGGTCAGTGACAGGTGTCAGTAAGTAGAATGTGAGATAATGCACTCTTTACTGGAAGCAGAAGAAAATAGGTTTAACAGTTGTACTGTCCCTTTGTCATTATAATAAGAGACTCAATTAATTTCTTGTCAGTTTGGGAGGAATACTGAATATCTTCTACTTCAACTTGCCCTGCTAATAATACAATGCTTGAGTCCTTTTCACAACATTTTTACCAATTAGTTGCCTATCCAATATATGAACTCACACCTTTCTGTAACAACTCAATTTTCTGCCAGCTGTGCCTATCTCTAAATATACAAGTCACAAATCTTTCTTCCTTTATCTCCCATTCTGATTCTATTTAAACTCTTGAAGAAATTTATTCCTTTCTCCTATTTAACATTTGCACTGTAAACCAGGTATGGTAGTGAATTCCTGTAATCCCAGTTCTCGAGAGGCTGAGACAAGAGGGTTACAGGTTTGAGGACAGCCTTATCAACATAGTGAGGCCCCCAACAACTACTGAGATTATTTCAAAATGAAAATAAAATAAAATAGGGCTGGAAGTGTAGCTCAAAGGTAGAATGTCCCTGATCTCAATCCCTAGTACCACAAAAAAATGACTATAGTTATCTTCATAATGCATTGGTTTAACTTTTCAATTCAGATATCCCTAGTTTTTTCAACTAATTTTTCATATAAAAGTTTTAAATTTTACTTCATCATTCTTCTCTGAATATTGCACTTTTCCTTCAATCTCAAATTCTGAATATAAAACTATAATGCACTAATAGATGTATAAAAATAAAATAAAGGGAATTCTTGTTATTTTCCCCATTTTAAAAAGCTGAAGAGAATATGTCAATACATATCTCATCTATGTCAGAAAAGATAGCTTTCTGAAAAAAAATATGCATTATTATAACTCATATTGCACAGTGATGAACACCATGAGGATATACATGACTTAGTACTTTTCAATAGCCACAAATTACACTCAATATTATATAGAAAACAGACCTTAAGTTGTATTAAGTGATTAAATGACAAGGATTCTTGAAACTAATCATTTTGTGCAGTTGACCATCTATGCCATAAAGAAAAGATGAAAGAAGCTCATCTTCAAATAAAACAGAATTGTATTTGGAGGCTGTTTCATACCATATTCAAATCACAGATATTTATTGATCATTGGAGTGTTCAACATTCTTCAATATGCTATGTAGAATGAATAAATATCCTCTATCATACTCTGAAAGGCAGTTATGACCTATATTTACAATGGATACTTGCCTATTCTAATTGTCTTGGCATAATGAGTTAGTGCCCTGCTTAATATAAGTGCCCTAATTTGAACAAAAATTATATGGTCACTTTACTTATATGAAAGACAGTACAGAAGAAAAATACAATCTGTGTAACAAGATGTGGAATGGAACTCAATGTTACAAGATTGTTAAAGGGAGAATTTAATTTCACTGAGAAAGTGAGTGAAGCAGAGCTTGACTAGTTGTTTACCAAATGCTTCCCTTCTATACCTTGAAACACAGATGAACCATATTTCCCAGCTTCTCTTGAAGTCAGTTGCAATCATATGACTGAGTTCTTGACAATTCAATATGAGTGGAATAGGTGGCATGTCCAGACTTGTCTAATAAAAGCCAATTACATAATACCCTATGCTCTTTCTCTATCCTCATCTACCAGCTAAATGCAGAGTACTCTTGGAATCTAGATGAGAGTGTCATCACAAGTAGGAAGTACCATGGGTCATTACATGATTGTGTTGTGCTGTGACTGCTCAATCCATGGAATTTCACAAAATGGCATGAACATAAAACATTTATTGTGTTAAACCCCTGAGATTTGGAGTTGTTGATATATTTAGCCTACCACCATGATGAGAGGCAACATAAAAGTGATCTCTTGATGAAAATTACTCCTTTGTACTATAACACTTCCAGGTTGCCTAAAACAAAAAGAATATTAATTTGAAAGTGAATATGATCCCAGAACAATACTTTACCAACATTAGGAGAGAGATTATAGTTAAATCTCAGGGACCTAAAAACACCTTATAACTCACCACAGGATTGACATATTGGTGCCAGGCAGATTTTAACATATAAATGCTACATTTCTCCATATATGTTTATAAAAATGTATTGGGGGTACTGGATGGAACCCAGACATTATTATGCAAATGTATTTCTGTGTGTGTGTGTCTGTGTGTGTGTGTGTGTGTGTGTGTGTGTGTGTTCCTGTGGATGGAACCCGGGCTACATTCACAGCCCTCTTTTGTATTATTTTGAATCAGCGTCTCTCTAAGTAGCTGAGGGTCTCACTAAACTGCTGAGGCTGGATTTGAATCGGTGATTTCTCCTGACTCAGCTTCCCAAGTACTAGGATTACAAGTGTACACCACCATGTATGGCTAATATATGTATTTCAAATAAAGCGATATATAAAAAAGCAAATGATCCAGGAATGGTAGCATACAAGTATCATCCCAACAACTCAGAAGACTGAGGCAGAAGGATTCTGAGCTCAAAGGCAACCTGGGAAATTTAGTAAAACCCTCTCTTAAAATAAGTAATAAAAAGTAACTGAGGCTGTAGATCAGTGATAGAGCTCCCTTGGGTTCAATCCCTAATACCATAAAAAAGACAAATGAGTTTTAAGTTACTACTAGACCTAATCAGGTAAAGAACGGATAAATCTCTAATATGGCTCCTCTCCATTGTGTGAATGCCTGATTAATTTGAAAATTATATAAATTCTTATATAATATTAGAATAATTCCAAAAATAAAAATTGGAGAATATAAATCAAAATATCATTGTCCAAGAGAGAATTTACTTTTATTTCTACATCAGACTCTAGTTAAAAATCCTTTTATTCCCCAAAAACTTCTGCTATAATTCAGTCAGCTTTCTATTGCTTCTGAAACCTATCTTCCTTATGTAACTTTGTACATACACATGTTGTTTTATGGAAGAAATGTGAGGCAAGTCATTATAAACCTTCTATGCTCATATATACTATTATTGTTTTTGGTCATAAGTGTGCATCTCTACATTGAATAGATAAATAAATGGCAAAAATATTATCTAAAAAGTTAATTTATGGAAAAGTATTACCACTAAATGGCAATGGAACATAAGTATAACCCTAAGAGGTATCATTTAAAAACACTTAAAGGAGACTTAAATAAAACCTTTAAATATGAATGCATTTCAAAATGTCACTGAACTGGGTTTTAGTGGTTTTCAGACAAAGGTCTATTGTGTGTAGAAGCTTAGTGGGACCTCCACTGAGTTCAATTGGTAAGCCTAAAGTGCACTTACTCTTTCTGTAAGAGGATAGTAACAGTCTTTGACATTTCAAAATCCATTACCAAGAAGAATAGAATAAAAAAGTCTGTGACAGTTGAATAATCACTAAGTTGCTATCTCCCCAAAATTCTAAATGTGCATGTGATCTTCATTAAAGAAAAATAATTCATATGCCCATATGCCTCAACTTCTCATTCTGCACACAGCACAATTTACCCTAATTAATTTCTAACTTATCTCTTCCATATTAACCCCATGTCACTTTAGCACACTGTACCATTTCCCCTTTAGAAATATTCAAAGATTCAATTGCATTGAAATTCCAATATGTAATGCAGCACAAAATGTGGATATCAATTTTGAAGAAAAAAATAGTCAGGGCTCAAATCTTTAAATATTATCTTGTCAAATATTGCAGCCATAAATACTTCTGTTAAGTTATTGAACATTAAATGTATATCAGTAAAATGCCAATAAATATAAAATATTTATTATTAATTTTAGAACCCCAAAACTTATGCAGTTTACATTCTCCTAGACAGAAATTATTCCCTTTTTCCAAAATAAGCAGATCTAAGTGATATAAACTTAAAAAAAAGTGAGTCACTTCACTGGACTCTTTATTTTATAAATAGCCTCTGACAATGGAGAATTTGAATATAATAGTAAAAAAAATTACAAATAATACCAATCCATTGAAAACACCATATATATATATATATATAGAGAGAGAGAGAGAGAGAGAGAGAGAGAATGCCACGACCTAGAGCAGGAAAGGAAATTTTCTAGATTTCCATTCTTAAACCTATAAGGAACAAATGAGAAAGGCATATGGGTCCACCAAGATCCTAACCAAACTCAAAGCATCTCAAAGCAAACACTTGTTTTAATGTAGTGAATTAGTACATTTGGGTTAGAAAAAAATTCCCCCCTCTCTTCCTAGAGTCTAATACCCAATTGGAGTTATTGGAATGATACATATTGGGACAGAGAAAATAGATACATTTTAGCATGATAAGTTATATAAAATATATTACTAGGGCACTAATATTTACACTGAAAAATTCTGGTGTTTTTAATATTTTAGCTAAATAATAGGCTACAATTATATCTTTTCTTACTACCAAGCACTGAGATCTGAGTTTCTCTTATTCTTAATAAGCAACAAATTGAGTAGAACAAAATATTATTTGGTTAATACTAGAACTTTCACATAAAAGAAAGTAGACAGATATGAATTTATAAAATAAAAATAGAAATTAAAAGTACCCCTGGGAGGGCCAAAGTAAGATGACAGTTGATAAGATCCTTTGGAAATAATCTCCTTACACATAAACAATTTGAACAGATATTCAGGCACTGAACTGCCTTCACAGAAGACAAAGATGCCAAATGAGACACCATAGTGCCTGGCTTTAATATATTAAGAAAAGATACATTTAAAAAGAAAAGAAGGAAAGAGTCCCCTCATCACCCTTGTCCCAACTCCAAGCAACACAACATGAAAAGAGATGTCTCTCACTTGGAGCATGGAGAATAAAATAAGTATAGTTCTTAGAACTCAGTACCCGGTCTGCCATGACACAAGAGAAAAAAAACACAAACAAAGAATGCCTTAACAGTAAAGTTCTGCTTCAGAAATGCAGGAGAGGTAAGGACATACTGAGACAAACAAAAGCTGAGAAAATATATCTCCACAAGACCTATCAGACAATAAATGCTAAATGGATCTCATAAAATTCAAAGAAAGAAATGTGGATGAATAAAAAACAATCAGAAGGCATAAAATTCATTGGCTCTTAAGAGTTATATAAATTAAGAATGATCTAGTATGTAAACATGAAATGTTAAGCATTCATGTACTTAGTGTGAAAACTGATAAACAAAATTAATAACAATTAATTAATAAGCTCAGAGACAAGCAAATATAGAAATGTGTAAAGCGGAATATAAAAATTCAAAAAGGAATGCAAATGTAGTTTTTATTAATATATTTTCTCTCTTTTGCCTTTAAAATTATGACAAATTGCTATCATTTCCAAATAGCTTATTATAATCCATAGATTGGATTTTGGAAACCACATGGCAATCACAAAGCAAAAATCTTTAATAGTCAAATGAAAAAAAAATGCAATAAATCAAAATACACTACTACAATTAAATACTTGGCCACACAGGAAGACCTTAAGAAAGGAAGAAAAGAAGAAAGGAAGAAAGAAGTATAATGAAAGAAGTTACAAAATTGCAATAATCACATTTTCATATCAATAATTACCTTGCATATAAATATATTAAATTTTCTCTTTAAAAGATGTAGAGTAGTTGAATGAATTAAAAACACAAAACTCAACTATATATTATTTACAAGAAATTTCACCTCTAAGAACACACATAGAATGAAAGTAAAAAGTTGAAATAAGATATTCCATGCACTTGGAATGCAAAGAAAACTGAAATAGAATACATATATCAGATAAAATAGAAATTAATTAAAAAACAGTAAATATATTTGTGTCTATTGTTTAAATTAATTTCTAGTTCCCTTTTACTTAGTTATTTTTCTAGTGTGATTCATCCCTTCACTGGCTCTGAAGTTTATATTTAATTTCTTCTGTGTGAAGTTTATATTTAATTTCTTCTGTGTATTTTATTTCTCTGTTTACTATAGTTCTGGTTTAGTAATCATACATTCTTTTAGCTTATGCTTATTATGAAAGATTTTTTTTATTCTGAAGAATAGATTTAGTGCATGTAGCAATCTTGGTTGGAAGTTATTTTCTTTCAGAGATTGGAATAATGTACTCCATGACCTCCTGATTTTAGAGTTTTGGTTGAGAATTCAGGACTTATCTGTAATGATTAACCTTTGAGTGTGAGCTGACCTTTTTATCTTGATGCTTTTAGGATTCTATTCTTGACCTCTAAGTTAGGTGTTTTAATTACATTATTTTTGTAGTGTTTCTTTTTGATATTGTTTATTTGGAGTTCTGGATACCTCCTATATGTAAATGCCAATCTAATATTTTGGATTTGGAAAACTCTTATTTTTTTACTGAGAAGGTTTTCTATGCTCTTTGTTTGTACCTCAAGACCTACCTCAATGCCAATTACCCTTAGGTTTGGTTTCTTAATATTCTCCCAGATTACTTGAATATTCTGATTGTGATCTCTTATTGCTGATGGACTATTCAAAATTATATACCCTGATCCAGGCATGATAGTATACATCTGTAATATCAATACTTAGGAGGCTGAAAAAGGAAGATCACAAGTTTGAGGCCAGCCTCAACAAGTTAATGAGTCTCTCAGCAACTTAGTAGACCCTGTTTCAAAATAAAAATAAAAACATAGGGCAGGGAATGTAGCTCAGAGGTAGGTTGTCCCTGAGTTCAATCCCAGCAACACACACACACACACACACACACACACACACACACACACACAATTATATACCCTATTTTTGATACCTGAAAATCTGTTTTTCATATGGTCTCATCTATTAGTGGTACTTTCCACTGAATTTTTAATTTGATTTATTGTGTCCTTCATTTCCAGGATTTCTGTTTGGTTTCTTTACAGAGTCTCAGTTCTTTATTAAACTGTCCTTATGCACTCTGCATATTCTTTCTGAATTTCTCTCATATTTTTTAGTTCTTTGATCATCTTAATAATCAAATTTCTAATTTCTGTCTCTGGACTACTCTGTACCTCCATATCAACAGATACAGTTGTTGGCAAATTGTAAGTTTTTGCATCCTATTAGCCTGTTTCTTCGTTTTTTCCAGAGTTCTTAGATTTGTGCATCTTTTCAAATCGATTTCACCTTCTCCTTTTTGTGGTGGTCTCATGGCAAATAATAATCCCACACAGTAAGAGGTGCCTTAGTATCTCCAGAAAGAATATTGAACAGCTGCATGATAATAATGCATAAACTGATTGATATAATGAATCCTTAATATTTCCATCCAATTTGTGGTTCTTAATCAATATTGAGTCAACAGGGAGTCACTTACAAATACAAATCCTTAGGCAGCGGGCACATGACATGTCAATTAGTTACAATCTCTCAAGTCTTTTTTCCCTCTCAGTTCAACTCCCATCCTCCATGCATCTATATTACCTCTACACTACTTTGTTAGGAAAATATAATCATCTGCAACTGTGTCTACTTGAGAGAAAATCATAAACTAATAAGCCATAAAACATAAAACGTTCTCTACAACCTCAGAAGCAGAAATGTGGAAAATGGGAGTAATACCCTTTATTTGTCTGAGCAAAAATAATTTGAAAGGAAAAAATTGATATTAAAACTATAAAACAAAAAGTCAAACAAGAAGAAAAGCTATAAAAAAGAGGGGTAAGAAAAAGAGGCATAAAAATGAAAGAGAGAAAATGGAGATAATAGAGAAAAGAGAAAGAAGGTAAAGATAGAATAAACACTGACAACTATCACCTATCACAGGACCACAAAAATAAATTGGGGGTGGGTGCATGGGGTAGATGGAATTAAAAATAATAAGAGTAAAAAGAGAAGGAGAGGTTAAAGAAAAGGGAAATGAGAAAAATGTGCTAAGAATGAATCCAATTAACACACTAATGCCTTTAAAAAAGAAGAGGAGAAAGAGGGACAGAAAAAGGAAATATACAGAGAGCAAAAAGACAGGGAGAGACTGTAAAACAAATAACTCTAAAAAATACAGGAAAAAAATTACCAATGGGAAATAATTGTTGATGAGGTGATGGAAAGCTATCTCTTCAATCCATAAAACCAAAGGCAATGACGAAATCACACCCAGAGAAAATAGTGATGACTGATTCATTCCAGACAACACAATCAGTGATTTAATCAGTCCAGAAACCTATAGAAGATCAAATCAGTATGGAGACTGCATTGATGACAGCACAAAAGGAGGATGTTCTCAGCATGGAAAACAGTGGGTTCCTTTTCACTGCAAGGGAAACAGGTGATGGCCAGATATTTAAGTCAGCATTCTCACCGTTGTGACTCAAAATACCTGAAGTCCACAACTTCCAGGAAAGATTTATTTGTTCACAGTTCTGATGTTTTCAATCCATGTTAGGCCAGGCAAAGTCTGTAGACCTCAGGGAATGGCAGCAGGAAACAGAAAGAGAAAGAACAGATGGACTCTGCTCTCACATCATGAAGGCAGAAAGGAGAGGAGGAGAGAGGACAGGAGAGAAGAGGAGAGGGAAAGAGAAAGAAAGACAGAGAGAGACACGGAGAGAAGTTTATGTAGTTCCCGCAGCCACAGTCCCTGGGACTCCTCCAAAGCAACCAAGTCCCACCTCCAACATGTCTTCCTTGTCTACTACCTGATGTCTGGGGAACATTCTAAATCCAAACCACAGCACCAGCTAAGTCAACAGGGTCACTACATGGAAGAGTTCATGTCTCAATCTGTCCAGGAGAAAGGGCCAATAACCAAGTTGCCCTGAATTGCAAAGTTTGTAACTAAATCAATACAGGAAAACAACAGATGATCAAGACAATCCAAAGAATCAACTGATGACAGGCCAAGAGGACATCTGAACTTGGAAACAGTGAATGACTGAGTCACTCAGAAGGAAACAGTTCATAACCAAGCAATAGGAATTAATTCCCTCAGTCCAGAAAAAAAGAATTGATGACTGAGTCACTTCAGGGAAAGGAGTCCACTACCACATCTCTCAAGGAAAAAATAGTCCTTGGCATAGTCAAATAAGGGAAAAGAGTCAATGATCCAGTCACTCCAGGGGAAAGAGTGGCTGATCAAATATGCACAGACGAAAAGAACGATAGCGGTTCCAATCCAGGGAAAACAGAAACCTATGGAGTCACTCCAGGAAAAACATTTGACTATCTATTCAATCTAGGACAAAGAGTCACTGCAGGGAAAAAATGGCTGACCGAATCTACACAAAGAATTCATAGCTGACTCCACCAAAGAAAGGAGTCCATGATTCAGTTATGAGAGAGGAGAGAGGAGAAAGGGGAGAGGAGAGAGGGGAGAGGGTACTCATGATTTGAACTAGGAAAAAGTCAATGGTCGAATGGTCAAGCCACTCCAAGGAAAAGAATAGTTGAATAAATGTGCACAAGCAAAGGAATCTAGAGTGTACTCCTCCAGGGAAAAGAGTCAATGACTGAGACAAACCAGGAAAAGCAGAGGACTCTAGAGCCACTGCAAGGAAGACAGTACACTACTGATTCACTTAAGGAAAAAGAGTCAGTGGTTAGCCAATCCAGGGAAAAGCGTGGATGACTGAATCTTCCCAGGCCAAAGAATCAATAATCTCCTGCCACCAGGAAATAGTCACTGACAGAATTTGCCCAAGGAAAAGAGCTTACTGCAGGAATGCCAGTTTCAAAGGAAATGTCATCAGCCTGTCACAGTCTGGAGCTCCCAACATGTTTGGACCAGGGTCTCTCTCTCCTGAACCTAGGCTGAATTTTTAATCTGGACACACACGGAACAAGTGGACATAAATGAAGACATGGCCATTGGGTCTTAGAAATCCAAAACATCAAAAGTAAAGAGAAAAGAAAAGGGAGTGCAGAGAGTTCTGATCTCCTATGCAAAACAGTGTGGACAATGAATACCTTTAAGAGGTTCCCCTGCCAGGCTGGTGTTGTAGGCCTTTGATCCTAGTACTTGGAAGACTGAAACAGCAGGGTCACAGGTTCAATGTCAGCCTCAGCAACTTTACAAGACCTTCGGCAACTTATCAAGATGCTATTTCAAAATAAAATAGGGCTGGTAGAATGTGCCTCTGTTCAATCCCCAGTAGCACAAAAGAAGAAGAGGCTCTCCCTTTCCATTTCTCACCAAATTCACAGTGATCATTTCTGAAAGAGCAAGTATGCTCCTCAACCATGCCTGCTCATTCTGCTGTAGCTAAATTTCCTTACTATTCAACTGCATACTTACCAGGTAGTGGCATATATATTTCTTGACATTCAGATGATTCCTTTGTAAGATCCTCAAAGGGAGCCTCCTCTACCCCATTGAGCAGCCACTTGTCTCATGCTCCTGTAGTCTCTTTCCCTTTCTTCTTTTTCTAGCTTTTTATCATCCTAAAAACCCACTATTCCTTCATTTCTCCTGATCATCCTTCTGAGTTGAATTTCTTCATTTTCCCTCAGTTCCACAGTCTCATTGTGCAGCTTCTTAACTGTTGATCTAAGTCATTCTTGGAGAGTAGCCAGTATCCACTAGATTCCATTTATCCACCACTTTCTAGCAGTCCCAGATTATCTTTTCTGATTACCATGCAAGGAAGCAAGAAATCAATAAGAGGTAAGCTTGGAAATTGCACATATACGTGGGAAGTAAACACTTGATGTTTCAACAACAAATTGATCAAGGAAGAAGTGAAGAAAGAATTTTTTTAATTCCAAAAAAAATAAAAATGGAAACATAACACAGTCAAAACTACAAAATACAAGAAAAGTAGTACCAACAATAGCATTTCATTCATGTTTATGGTTGAATATTATTCTCCTATTCATATGCCACATTCTCTTGATTCATTCAATTATGAATGTTCACTGAGTTTGTTCCAGTTCTTAGATATTGAGGTGGGGTTTGTGGATGTTCTATGTTAAGGTGAAGTCCTAACTTATGAGAGTAAATTCCTATACAACAATACTGGTGTTATTCTAGAAACAGATCTCTGTCCCCCCAAAACGACCTTGCGACAACTGGACTTTTAGTGACATAAGGGCACCTGGAATTGCTTTTCTACTAGTGCCTTCAGAGAGACCATGGCTTTGCCAATGCTTTGGTCTTAGACTTGTGGCCTCCAGAACTGTGAAATAAGTTTCTTTGGTTTAAGACACTTTGTTTGTAAATACTTTGTTAAGACAGTCCTAATAAACAGTTGCAATAAGAAAAGGGAGAAGATTTTGTGCAAATTTTTTTATTAGGCTTCTAGAGCAGTATGAAGAAGAAACTGCAAATATATATGTTTTCCCCAAAACAGCCTGGAACTGCAGGGATAAATTTGGAGAAAAACATTATTGTCTAAGGAAAGAATAGTACTTACAGAAAATGTTTATATATATATATATGTATATATATGTATATATATATACATATATATATATATATATATATATATATATATATATATATATCTTCTTAAGGCTGAGTAAAATTCCATTCTGTGCATGTGCCACACTTTATTCATAGATACCTGGGATGGTTCCATCATTTGATCGTTGTGAATTGTGCTATTATAAACATGGATATGTATATATCACTACAGTATTCTAACTGAAAGTACTTTGGAAGCATAATATAGTATAGCTGGGTCATATGGTGGTTTCATTTTTGGTTTTTGAGGTATCTCCCAACTTATCTCCATATTGTTTGTACCAATTTACAATTCTACAAACCCTATATAAGAGTTCCTATTTTACCACTCCCTCACCAACATTTGTTTTATTTGTTTGTTTGTTTGTACTGGGGATAGAATCTAGGTTCATTCTATTTTTATTGGTGCATTGTAATCATACATCTTTGTTAGATACATGCTAGTAGAGGTATACATGCACACATCTCTCATTAACTCTTCCCAAATTCCCGTCCCATTCCCTCCCCCTCTCTCCTTCTCATGTTCAGTTTAGTGATTGACTTTGATATATTTGTGAATGAACATCATGTGCATTAGGGTGTTCCCCCCCACCCTTCCCATCACCTTCAGTTAGGTCACCTTCTTTGCTCATCAAAAGTTTCTCCTTCTTTATCTAGAGTCCCTCGTAAGACTCACTTTCTACTTAGCTTCCGCATATTCTAGATATTAATCTTCTGTCAGAGGAATATTTGGCAACTATTTTCTTCCGTTCTGTAGGTTTTCTCTTTAGACTCTTGATTGTTCCCTTTGTTGCACAGAAACTTTTGAGTGTGTTGCCATCACATTTATTGACTCTTGGTTTTATTTTCTGGGCCTGGTGTTTGTGGGGGGTCTTATTTAGAAAGTTTCCACCAGTGTCTCGATGTTGGAGAGTTGGCACTATTTTTCTTCTAGTAATTGCTTCATTTTTGTCTAGTTTCTATGTCTTTGATCCATCTTGAGTTGACCTTTGTACAAAATGAGAGATAGAGATCTAATTTCATTCTTCTACATGTGGATATCCAGTTTTCCCAGTACTCTTTGTTAAAGGGGCTGTCTTTTCTCCAGTGCATGTTTTTGGCTTCTTTGTCAAATATTGAGTGTCTATAAATGTGAAGATTTATTTCTCCTTCTGTGTGTGTGTGTGTGTGTGTGTGTGTGTGTGTGTTGCTAGGGATTGAACTCAGAGACATTCTACCTCTGAGCTAAATCTCTAGCTTTATTTATTTTTTTATTTTAAAAACAGTTTCTCACTAAGTTGCTGAGGGGTTCACTAAACTACTGAGGCTGTCCTCAAACCTGTGATCATGTGTTTCAGTGATCACCTGTTTCAGTCTCCCAAGCACTGGAATTACAGGCATGCACCACCATGCCCAGCTTTATTTCTGTATCTTCTATTTCATTGTTCCATATGTTTGTTTTTGTATAAATTCCATGCTGTTTCTGTTGTTATAGCTCTGTAGTATAATTTGAAATCAGATATTGTGATGCCTCCAGCATGGTTCTTATTTCTGAAAATTGCTTTGGCAATTCTGGGTATTTTGTTTTTGACCCTAAACCAATATGATGTTTCGGACCATTTTCTATTTCTGTGAAGAATGTCATTAATATTTTGATAGGGATTGCATTGATCTATACATCACTTTATGTAGTATGGTCATTTTACTTATGTAACAAGGGGTCAAAATATTTAAGAGTGGTTATTGCCATCCACCCTTATTTCCCAACTTTACTCCTTCTCACTGACTTCCTAAGTGTAAACAGATTACTACCTAGTTCTTTCTATACTTAAAATATCCCCAATGATATGGGCACGTCAGGTTGGATAAATCATTTGATATGTTCTTTTAGAATTCCCTATGTGTATTTTGCAAAGTATGAAGGAGAGAGAAAAACTTTGGATCATTTGGTGGTATGCTTAAGTCTGGATACCTTAAAAATCCGGTAAACTAAGAATGAGTTGACTCTTTCACCTCTAAGTTTCTCTAAGATATAGCTATCCCACTTATTTGGCGTGGCTTATCTCAAGTCATGGCCATTTCCCTGTTCCTCCATATGACAAATACATTTTAACAAGACCCATACAACTCCATATATAATTAACAATTGCCACCATATTATCACAAAGCAAAATATAAAATTTAGAACTGCTATTTTAGGTACAATTTATTTACCAAAATATTCATTCACATGGAATCCAACTGAAGTTATAAACTAGAACAGAGAGTTGAATTAGAGTTCCAGTTTTGATAGCCATATGCGTCCCTACAGGACACTTCATCTCTCATGGCCTCCTTTTTCATATATAATATAAAGAGGCCATGACTAGATGGTATTCTCCAAGATATCTTCACTTCCAATGTGCTATAGTATATTTTGAATGTATTTTTAAAGTTTCTGTTTTACATATGAAAGAAATCAAACATATGCAAGAAAAATATCAACTGATGCCGTAGTTCATAATTTAACACGTATTTTATTGGTAAAATTTTAAAATCCACAAATAAATCCAATTGAATAAACAAAAATATATCATTTGCTACAGGTCATTGGGCAATTCTAAAGTTAAATTTGTATTTTGTATTACACTGAAAATATTTATGTAAACTTGATGTAATAATGATTGAACAGGCACTAATACCCATAGCATGGAAGAATTATTAGCAGTTACTGGATCTTTTATTATGTGAGCATAATTATTACTAGCATTTGAATATATTGAATGAATCTCACTACCAACACACAGATGTATTACAAAATTTAAACATATCAATAATATATTTTCATTTAATAGGCACCATACTACTTGTTCCCATTATTTGTTTCAGATGCTAACCACAGCATATGAGAACCCTCAAAAAGACCTACAGCTTACTTTTTACTTTATTAATGATTTAAGTATGAGAAGCTATATTTTACTTTAGATTCTAATACAAATCAATAGCTAATCTACATTTTTCTCTATCAATGTTTCATTTATTCATCCTCAGAGTTTTCATTGATTCTTATAATTTTATAAGATTTAAAGCATAATTTTATGCTTTAAAAAACAGGATTCTTCTAATATGTTAGCCATTCCTCCTCATTACTATCATTAAACATGATTGACTATCAAAGATAAACAAATGTATTCACAGAAATAGATGCAAACTTCCTCGTCATTCAGATCAGAACTATACTTCTCTGTATTCATTCTATACCATGCTACACCCCCAGCCATTTTTATTTTTTTATTTTGAAACAGGGTCTCACTAAGTTCCTGAAGGTCTCGCTAAATTGCTGAGACTGGCCTCAAACCCATGATCCTCCTATTTAAGTTTTCTAAGTACTGTGATTACAGGTGTGTGCCACCATGTCTGGCTTATTCTAAATGTTTAATATGTGTATACATATCTTGCTCAAGTACAGATCTCTTTATGCTGGAGGGATATATGATCTGAGAAATAAAATATAAAACATTTTACCTTCCAGATATAATGTTGCCTATTTAACTGATTAAAATGTGTATATATATTAACTTAATATCCACTTTTTAAGGCCTATGCATTCAGGAAAATGAGAGGAAAAATCTGCATGTCTCCTGTTGCATGCCTAAGCTTTAAAATGAGAACTGATGCTTATTGGTCTAATATGTTCGTTATGGTCACTTGTTTTTCACAAGCTAAACTTAACTCCTAATAAAAATGAAAGACCTTTCTGTAAATCAGGTCAATTTTGGAAAGATTGAAAATAGAATTTTAGCACCAGAATTTTATATTACTCTATTCCTATTTGTTAATTAAGGAAATCAGAGTCGGCCTTTTATCTCTGCAACCTGAGATCATTTTAAAACATTTTCTGGTTCCCTTAGAAATGACTTGTAATTCTTATTTTTGTAGCACCACTCTTCAAATTCCATTCATTGGGCAATGACATGTAATCTATGTAAAATACACCCCCCCACACACACACACAATGATAGTAAGTAATGGTCTGGGTGCTTGGCTAAAACCAAAACCTGAAATTTGCTTCATCTTTGTTCCATCCATCAAGAATCTACCCAGAATATTTTACTGTGGCCTTTTGCATTTTATTTTGTTCACTTCTGAAACTCTTCAAGCTCCTGGCCAATGAAGTGAAACATAATCCCTGACACACATACAAAAGGAGTTCCAAAGGTAGCAAACATGAATGACCATCCATACTGCACATCAATGATGACATTTTCTGGGACACACCTGTTGCTCCTTTCTATAGATATGTACTTGGGAAAATCAACAGCATATTCCTTCCATAGTACAAACAGGCTGAGGATCAGGCTAAAAAGAGCCCCTGTGGAAGAAAGGCAAAAAATAAAATTTATTCCCCATAGAAAGGTATAATCCTAAAGTAACACCATTTCATTATAGATAAAGAAAATAACTTTAAATATTAAACTGGCTAGTGCTTCTCAAATACAGAAATGTCTTCTTATAATCACCTCTGAGATGTACAAACTTGACAACATCACATGCCAAATCTTATTATCCTGGACATTTTCAATTATTACTTTGAAATAGAAAAGGTACAGCCGGGCGTGGTGGCTCACGCTTGTAATCCCAGCATTCGGGAGGCTGAGACCGGAGGATCCGGGTTCGCGGCCAGCCTCAGCTACCTAGTGAGGCCCTCCACAACTTAGTGAGACTCGGTTTCAAAATAAAGAATAAAAAAATAGGGCTGGGGGTGTAGCTTGGAGGTAGAATGCCCCTGAGTTCAACTCCCAGTATCGCAAAAAAAAAAAAAAAAAAAAAAAAGAAATAGAAAAGGTAGACTAGAGACTAGAGAGTGTTGTAGCATTTTAGTAGTCATTATTACACCAAATTGAACCAGATTTGATCCCTATCAAAGGCAGAACCAATAACATAGGCGATCTATGTATTTTATATTCTCTATTTTTAAAAGTTGCAAAAATATAAATAATGTACATAATTTCACACAGTGTTTACATTTATCAAAATCTCACTCCATAATATGTCTATATGCATTTAATATAAGCAAAAATAACTCACTGGTAAAATTTTCTAACACTTTCCTCAGATCTTCCAAAAAATAGATTAACCATAAAATATATATCACTTGAAGCTATAGCTGCTATACACATTTGTGTGTCTCTACTTATTGCTGAGGCTACACAAATCCTAGTATAAGTCCACAGACCTGCAGCATAACCTAGTAGTGTCTTACACAGTACTTGTCTTAAAATATGCAGTGATGTAAAATGAATTTTTATTTATTTTCATTGTTATATTAATGTAGGAAAAGATTGTCCTTAAACATTAGAACCTTTGACAAAAAGCAGAAAATCCTCACTGACCAACTTTTCTAATTCTTGTACTGTGTCATTGTTATCAAGTAGATATATACACCCAGATCATTTCAGTTGACGTTAAAAGAAGTTATAGAGATGACTCTTATGAACTAAAGGCATGTACCCCTAAGAACAGAATTCTACACATTTGTGGAGTGCTTTTTTTTACTTATGGAGTAAGACATAATACCAGGTAGACATTCTTATAAAATTATATTGTGATATTGACTATAGGCCAAATAATTCTAAATGCCTTTTTTTTTTTTTTTTTTTTTTGGCAGTACGAGAGATTGAACTCAGGGACATTCTACCTCCGAGCTATACCCCCAGCCCTATTGTTTATTCTTTATTTTGAAACAGGATCTCACTAAGTTGCAGAGGGCCTCACTAGGTTGCTGAGGCTGGCCGCGAACCCGGATCCTCCAGTCTCAGCCTCCCAAATGCTGGGATTACAAGTGTGCGCCACCATGCCCAGCTTCTAAATGCCTATTGATGTACCACATCCACTAATCTTTCTTCAACTTTTGTAATTCCTGGTGAAGAATCTCAATCTCATTTGATAGATCAATAGTAACAGTTTAAGCCTAACACTTTCAGAACTCCATTTTTACTCATCAGTTACTAGATGCTGTTTTATGTCTGTAGCATAACACTCAAAAGCCATTTTTGCTTAATTTTTTCCTTATGTATTTTGTATTGAATCCCTATTGTACCTACCTCATTAAGTTGCTATAATTATTTGTTACAGAATATTTCAATATTGCTAAAAGAGAGTAGACTTTGTGAGACAATGGATTTAATTAGCTTGCTTTATTCATTCCACATCATAAACCTATATGAAAACATTAGATTGTACCACATAAATGCATACAATAATTATTTGTTAATTAAAAATACAACTTAAATAAATTGATATTGATATCAGGACTGAGTTAGTACATTTGAAAATATTAAGTATTTAAAATATTAAATACTAGCATGACTAATAATAGAATTTAAAAGACCATTACATAAGATCGTAAGTTTTTATTTTTATACTTTCATTGGTATATTACAATTGTACCTAATAGTGAAATTCATAGTGATAACATTCATATATGCACATAGCATAATGGGCCTTCCCTTTCTCTCCACTTGAGTGCATTCATAAGATTTAATAAATGTAAAATGATTTTGAATATACTTAAACCGCCTAGAAGTTCTAGGACATGTGTGAGCCATTCAATAAATGTTAGTTATAATCAGCATAATTAAATTTGCATAATGCAGCACAAAATGTAAATTAGAGCTTTGTCCACGTTAGACAAACAATCTACCACTGAGTTACATTCCCAGGCCTTTTTAAAATTTTTATTTTGAGACATAGTTCCCCTAAGCTACCTAGGCTGGGCTTGACCTTACCATCCTCCTCTTTCAACCTACTTTGTAGCTGTTATGTCTCAGTAGGCCCAGCTAGTAAATAGACATTGTGATTGGATAATATAACACTAAATGAAGCCATTTGAAAATATGTTTTGCAACCTAAAGGGACACTTGGAAAACTTACTAGAATTACCACAATTTGACCAAATCTCTTGTCTTTCCAAACATTTTACATTTAATACAGATTAATAATAGATAATTATAGATTTAATTATAGATAATTTAGATTTAATGATTCTTTTGCTACACAAATGTTTGGTAATACTTTTTTGGAGCTTTATAGCAAAAATATCAAAGAAAGGATAAAGAGATGTTCCTTTATTTTTTTTTTTTGAGATGTTCCTTTAAATATTTTTTTCCCTTTAAATATGAACTCAATGATTTCTAACTAGGAATGACATAGACACTTTCACATTCATACAAAAACTGCCTCAACTTATATTTGAATATGAAAAGTAATACAAAGTAAAATATTAGAATATTATCACCTGAACTTCCTTTTCATTGTTACAGAATTCACTCTCCATACCTGATTTCCAGCTTCCATCGTGAATATAACTTTAAAAAGATTTACTTTCTCACCCTAAGACATATCTTTCTATCACGTTAACAGACTGCTGGTGAGAGGGACCTTAATGTTTCTTATACTGGGAGTGATTCGATTAATCAAAAACACAAATTTATAGACAAATCTCTTTTTTTCTTTATTATTTAATTGTTGAATTTTAAAATCTACTATATTATCAGATATTTTTTCTCAAATCATAAATGTATTAGACATGAGACAGAACATACATGCTGAAAAGCTCACTGCACTCTGTCTTGAGTCTTTTGGTGAGCCTGCTTTGTAGCAAGACAATTCTGCATTTTGATAATGAATATTAGGTTATTAGGTGTTCCTTCTTTTTTTTTGACATTGGGGATTTAGAAATCAACCATAAGAAGTCGCAGAGAAACTTCATAAATATACAAAGACTGAACACCAAACTGCTGAATGAGGAATGAAGAAATAAGGGGATAAATGAAGAAATTCTTAGAAACAAATGAAAATAGAGACACAACATATCAAAATCTCTGGAACACTTTGAAGGCAGTAGTGAGGAACATAGCACTGAGTGCTCACATAAGAAGAACAGAAAGTTACCAAATAACCCAATGACACACTTCAAAGAAATTGAAAAGCAGGAACAGTCTCATCTCAAAGACAATAGGAGAAGGAAATCATTAAAATAATAGCAGAGATCAATGAAGTAGGAACAAAAAAATACAAAAAATCAACAAAACCAAAAGATGGTTTCTCAAAAAAAATAAATAAACAAGATAAACCATTAGCCAACCTAACCAAAAGAAAAGGAGAATCAAACCAAATTACTAAAATAAGAGATGAAAGTGTGATATTACCACAGAAAGCACATAAATTCAGAGGATTATCAGCAACTACTTTGAAAAATTATACTCCAACAAAATGGAAAACGTAAAAGAAATTGACAAATTTCTAGACATATACAACCTTCCTAAATTGAATCAAAAAGATATAGAAAATTTAAACCAACAGGAATCAAAGAGATTAAAACAGCAATAAGAAGCCTACCACCAAAGAAAAGCCCAGGTCCAGAGGGTTTCCCAGCCAAATTTTATAAAACCTTTATAGACAATCTGATCTCAATACTTCTGTATCTATTATATGAAACAGAAAAAGATGTAATTCTCCCAAATACACTCTATGAAGCCAACATCACATTAATACCAAAACTGAATAAAGACAGTTCAAGAAAATTAAAGACCAATATTGTTGATGGACTTAGATACAAAACTACTAAACAAAATACTAGCAATGTACATTCAAAAACACATCAAGAAAATTATACACCACAACCAAGTTGTATTCATCCCAGGGATGCAAGGCTAGTTCAACATATAAAAAACAATCCGTGTAATTC
Source organism: Graphiurus murinus (assembly GCA_004027655.1). Lineage (NCBI taxonomy): Eukaryota > Metazoa > Chordata > Mammalia > Rodentia > Gliridae > Graphiurus > Graphiurus murinus. Next base: position 14,175 of record PVLC010007064.1, on the reverse strand, counting down.
ACCACATAAACAGAATCAAAGACAAAAATCGCATGATCATTTCAATAGACATTGAAAAAGCATTCTACAAGATTAAACACCCATTCTTGCTAAAAAAAAAAAAAACACTACTGAGAATTGGAATAGAAGGAAATTATCTCAACATCATAAAGACAATATAGAATAGGCCCACAGCCAACATCATATTGAGTGAGGAAAAACTAGGAGAGTTCCCTTTAAAATCAGTAACAAGACAAGGATACTCATTATCACCACTCCTTCTAAATATAGTATTTGAGACTCTATCTCGACCAATAAGGCAAGAGAAGGAAATCAAAAGAGTACAAATAGGAAAAGAAGAACTGAAACTATCTCTATTTGATGAAGGCATAATATTATACTAAGAAGATACCATAATCTCAACCAAAAGGCTTTTAGAACTGATTGACAAATTTAGCAAAGGGTCTGGATGCAAAATCAATCTTAAAATATGAGAAGTTTTTCTATATGCCAACCACAAATTCACTAAAAAAATCAGAAAACATTTCCACTCACAATATCTGCAAAAACAATAAAATACCTAGGAATAAACTTAACCAAGGAGGTACAAGACCACTACAAGGAAAATTATAAAACACTGAAAAAAGAAATTGAAGAAGATCTTAGAAGGTGGAAGGACCTCCTGTGCTCTTGGATAGGCAGAACAAGTATCATCAAAATGTCCAATCTTCCAAAAGTGTTATACAGATTCAATGCAATACCAATTAAGATATCAAAGTCATTCTTAACAGATATAGAAAAATCTGTCCTTAAATTAATTTGGAACAACAACAACAACAAAAAAAAAACAGAATAGTCAAAATAGTTTTTGGCAATAAGAACAGAATTCACTCTACCCTATAGCGCCATAGTAATAAAAAAAAAAAAAAAAAAAAAAACATGGTTTTGGCACAAAAAGATAACATAGACCAATGGAGCAGAATAGGAGACTCAGGAACAAAACCACACAATTACAGCCAATGAATTTTTGAAAAAGTGGCTGAAAATATACACTGGAAAAAAGATAGTCTGCTCAAATGGTGTTGGCAAAACTGGTTATTCATATACAGAAAAATAAAAATACACTCCACTTTCTCACTCTGCACAAGAGTCAATTCAAGATGGATCAAAGACCTGGAAATCAGACCAGAGACCTTGCATCTACTTAAAGAGGTCATAGGACTAACAATCCAACATATAGGCAAGGGTCAAAAAAAAAAAAAAAAAAAAAAACTTCCTCAGCAAGACTCCAAAGGCACAAGAAATTAAAATGAGGATCAATACATAGGATTGCATTAAACTGAAGAGCTTCTGTTCAGCAAAAGAAATTATCAGGAACCTCAACAGAGACCTAACAGAATGGGAGAAGATTTTTGCCAGCTACTCCTCTGATAAAGGACTAATATCTAGAATATACAGAAAACTCAAGGAACTCACTGTCAAAAAAAACACCCATAGATATCCCAATAAAAAAATGGACAAGTGAACTAAAGAAGAAATACAAATGGCCAATAAATGTTTGAAAAAAATATTCATCATTAGCAATCAGAAATATGCAAATGAAAATTCCTCGAGATTTCACCTAACCCCAATTAGAATGGCAATTATTAATATCAAACACTGATGAAGATGTGGAGAAGTAGGAACACTGTCGGTGGGATTGCAAATTAGTTTAACCACTTTTGAAACCAGTGTGGAGGATCCTCATAATAATGGGAATGAACCTACTTTATGGCCCAGCTATACCATCCTAGGTATCTACCCCCGAAAAACGAAAACCAAACTACCAGAGTAATGAATGTATATCTACATTTATAGCTTTAGAATTCACTATTGCCAAACTACGGACCCAGCTGAGATGTCCATCAACAGATGAATGGATTACAAAACTATGGGATATGAACACAATGGAATTTTCCTCAGCAACAAATAAAAACAAAATTATGTCATTTTCAGGGAAATGGATGGAACTGAAAAACATTATGCTAAGAGATTAGTCAGTCACAAAATGTGAAAGGTCTGATGTTCTCCCTCTTATGCAGAAGCTAGGGAGAAGTCAGGACATTAGGAGGGACTCCAGGCAATGGAGGAGAAAGCTTACTTGAGTGAAGAAGGGGACTAAACTGAGGGAGAAAGTGGGAGGGAGGAGGAAAACATGATGTAGATACACAAGCTATTCAAAGCCAATCACTGGGCTGAGAATGGGAAGGAGGTGAGGGGGGGTGGAATAGAGTGGAAAATGGGAGAAGGCTGAGTGAGTACTCTGCATGTATGTCTATATCACCCTGAATTTCAACCAGATGTATAAATACAATGCACCAATAAAAAAATAATAAAAGAGGAAAAAAAGACAAAACATTGAGATATTGTATTGTACTATTTCAGCAAGAATGATAAAATGGCAAGAGGCTAAAGCCAAACACACACCTCAGACCTCAGGCTGAAATGAAACACTTCAAAATAATTTCTCAGAGAGAGAGAATGAGAACTAAATGTCCATGTTACAATTTAAAACAGAACTATTATCTTGATGTGATTACTGATACGCATGGACACACACACACAGCTAAAATTGCCTAATTTGTTGATTCAGGTTTGGGTATTTGTTAACCCACAACTTTCCTTAGACAACTTTAGAAGCAAATTATTTTTATTCATGCCAGAAAATTTCTACTTTAAAATGTTCTTTAAGTATACTCTGAGAATTATCAGGTCAACAATCTTATTTTAAAAATTCCTGTTCTTATGAGTGTTAATTTTTTTTATCTCTTGACAGCAATACAGGATATTGAAAGAAGCCATACACTGGTGGAATAGAAAACAAAAAATATAAATGTAATTTCCAAACCCAAACCTGCTTTCAGTATGCGGAAGTTTTGAAAGCTACATGCTTGGAAAGCACCCATCTGTGACCTAGTACCAATTCTCATACTTTAGGTCTGCTACTTATTATAAGAAAGTAAAAATAAGTCAGTATAGGTACTTTATAGCATTGATTCATTTTATTACATACAAATGATATTGATCCCTTTTTGAAAAGGGATAGATTTTGTTTATTTTCTTTTTCCATACTGATGGCTTTCCACTGATCATTTATCACTCGTTTATTCATTAACTGACTTATTTTTTCCACAAATTTTACTTTTACATATCCATCCTGCCAGGCATGGGATTAGGTACTACAGAAACAAAGTTAGAAGATACATGTTTTCCCTATGAAATGACTACTATCTATTTTATTCTGATTTGTTAACATGCATTTGTAACCACAAGACGTAACAACATTAGATCAAATAAATAGTTAGCTTTATTTATAAGCTATTCATTCGGAAACCAGAACAGTAAATTTCATGAAGATTGTGAGTATAACACTATCATCCATCAGTAATTCTAAAATATAAAATGATCAATTCACATAGCTGACAAATACAAGGTTTTCATTGAATGTGGTGACTTTCTGTCAGTCTGATATTGCTTTATCAATTAAGTTTATGTAACACTTGAATCTTTTGTTGTCATTTCAACAATACCCACAATGTCTTAATTAGAAAATAATCTTCTCAAGAAACAATTTTATTTGCTCATCCACAATAAATAGCTCATAACTTTTCATAGGCTCCACTTCAAATTTCTTTTTTTTTTCCTTTGCTATTTTCACAACCTGCAGTTATTTCCACCACTGAAATCTTGAATCACTCAAACCAATCCAGGATGGTTAGAATAAACTTCTTCTTTAATACGGATTGTTTGACCCCCTCCCCCCCCACAGATTCATGAATATTCTTTTTTCCCTTTTTTTTTTTTTTTGTTTTTTTGTTTGTTTTGTTTAGGTACTGGGGATTGAACTCAGGGCATTCTAACTCTGGGCTACATCCCCATACTTATTTTTTATTTTTAAAAGGGATATAAGTTTCTGAGGGCCTTGTTAAGTTGTTTAAGCTTGCCTCAAACCTGTAATCCTCCTGTCTCAGCCTCCCGAATACTGGGATTACAGGTGTGTGCCACTACGCCCAGCTGAATCATGAATATTATTAATGGAATCTAGAATGGAGAATTCTTTCCAGGAGGTTTTCAACTTATTTTTCCTAGATATATCAGAGTAATCACTATGCATGGCAGTCTCAGAACTTGGAAATATATTTATTAAATAATAAGACTTGAAAGTCAAAGTCACTTCTTGGTTTATGGCCTGCAAAATGGATATTATGTTAGTATGAAAGAAAAATTATAAATGTCATTATAAATCTTCATTAGAGTTTTTGGGAGATCAGATAAATTGTCAATAAACAGTAATATTTTGAATGGAATCTTTTTCTGAGCAGTAAGTCTCAACATGGGGCTGAAAATATTAAGTAAACCATGTTGAAAATGTATGTTGAAATGTTTGTTGTTCCACCTATAGAATAGAAGAAAAGTAGATTTGGTATCATTCTTAAGATTCATAGGGTTTTCAGAATGGTAAATAACCATTGGCTTCAAATTAAAACCATCAGCTACTATGATTTGGATATAAAATATCCCTCAGAGAAGCTAATCTGATAGGGCATACAGCCAAGTTTGAAGCTGAAGTGTGGTTGGAGGAAGTTGATCACTAGGGAAATTGCCCTGGGGACTATCTGTTTCTGTCCTCCTCCTCTCACTCTCTCATCTTCCTGGCTACCATAAGCTGAGTGTGGTCTTCCCTCTGCCATGCCCTGCCACTGAAATATTTCTGCCTCGGAGTAGGTCAATCATGAACATACCATGAGCTCCAAATAAACCTTTCTTCCTCAAGTTGTGCTTGTGAAGTATTTTGATCACAGCAATGAAAAAGATAACTGAAACCTCAGCTGCATTAGCTCCTATCAAGAGATTCAACCTGTCCTTTAAAGATTTGAAGACAATGACTTCTCTCTACCTATGAAAGTTCTAGTTGGCATATTTATGTGATCAAAGACAGTAGCAGATACACAATTTGTTGCTTAATGTAACCACATTTATTAACTATCTTAGCAGATATTCTGGATAATTTTCTGCAGTTTCTATATCAGCCTTTACTGTTTGACAGTACACTTTAGTGTTATGGAGATACCTTCTTCCCAAATATCACAAACCCAAAACTGCTAACTTCCAACTTTTCCTCACCTCAGCATTAATTGAATGAAAGAGTCAGGGCATGTTCTAGAATAGGCAATGGCTGGATTGATTTTTTTTTCAAGATTACTAAAACTTTTCTCATGTTAGCCATGACTGTTTTGCTTTCTTATCATTCATGTGTGCACTGAAGTAGCACTTCTATTTTCCTTTTAGAAAAATTTTCCCTTTGCAAATTGGCTGCTTAGTTTAAAAGGCCTAGATTTTGACTTATCTCCACTTTTGGCATGTCTTTTTCACTAAGCCAAATTAATATCTTGCTTTTTATCTAAAGTGAGAAACATTCAACTCTTCCTGTCACTTAAACACTTAGGGCATTGTATAACCATTAACTGGCCCAACTTCAATCTTATTCTGTCTCAGACAATGCAGAGGACTGAAGAGAGAGAAATAACCAGGGAAATATCCAGTTAGTGGAGCAGCTAGAACACATAGCCCTTACAGAAGAAATTCACTGTCAACACGTGCAGTCTATGCACGTGTTGTAAAACACGTATGTAAAACAATTACAATAGCATCATCAATAATCACTGATCACATATCATCATAATGGATATAGTTGGAAATATTGCAAGAATTACCAGTTCTTAAATCAGAGACATAAAATGAGTACATGTTTTTAGAAAAATAGTTCTAGCAGGCCTGGGATTCTGCAAACTTTCAATTTGCCAAAACTTCAATATCTGTGAAGCATAATAATGATAAGCATAGTAAAAACAATGTTTCTCTGCAGTCTACTGTCTATGAAACTAGCACTAGGCTGGAACTTTGATATGAGTCATATTCACTGCCTTAAGACTCTAGATTAATTCATTTAATAAGTGATTAAATTCCAACTATATGCCAGTCCCTGTTTTATGTGGTTGGTACTTTAAATAAAACAATTATTCTTGTCCTAATACAGCATACATTCTAATGAGAAGAGAAAAATAAATGATAAGCATCATTATTAGATATTTGTATAACTACTTCTAATTTTCCTCAACCCCACCTCTTACTACATCCACTAATGGAACAAACAATTCCATGCAGGCTTTGACATTCTTCATCCAGGTGCAATTAGACAGTATTTTGCCAGATATTTGGAATATATGCCTCCTACGAGCTTCTCTGAGGCCTTGCTTAGGAACCTGTATACAGGCATATACACATGGACAAATTAATGCTTTAGCCTACCTTTCCTAATATGGGAAAGAAGCATATAGATGAATAAGTCTCTTGTGTTTATTTCAAATGACCTTCAGAAAGTTTTAGCATAATCAAAGACCAGTTTTCAAAATGTTAGCATATAATAGAGTCTGACATTTTGGATTGTTAGACTGCTGATAAATTTTAAACCTCACTCCTCTCTTTTTCCTTTCTGGCACACTGAAATAACCAAAAGTTAGTCCACTTTGCTTGTTTTCTCAACCATTTTTACATCTACTTGGAATCTTTCTCTAATGTCCCCTAGAAAGTCTCATCGTATATGTAATAAAACTTTTTCAATTTTTTTGGTGTCATCAGATTCAACATCCAAACCAAATATTGTGCAAAGGTTGCTCCTTTCTCTATGGAGTGACTATGAGATAAACAATCTGAAAAAGCATCCTTCCATTTATTTTCTCTTCTTTCATACGTCTCTCTTCTTCTTGTACTACTAATCCCTGATTCTAAAGCCTGTATTATTAAGCTCCACCCTATAAAACTTAGAATGTATGCAAAAATAATATCTCAGTCACTAAATGTAGATCATGTAATGGTTGCATATTGTGCACTTGTCAGATTAATTTCTCATTTTTATCATCTGTCATTCTTTCATAGCCTAAAAACTGAACTGTATATGATTTATAATAAGTCTGCTTTGGTTGATATATTAACATAATTGAAGTGCATAGCTTATTGTAATGTGTTATATTACACTAATTTTTCTGGTAATGGCAAGTATCCTGTTTCCAAAATGTTCAAAGCCAACAAAACTCAATCTCTAAAATATCATGGCAATTCTACGTAGACTGTTAACATTTACATAGAATACTATTATTTTATCCTCTTGAAAATTAAAAATGATGACAGGGCAGAAATAATGATCTTGGTTTCTTAATAAACTAAACACATAAAACTTGTTTGATTGCATTAAATATAAAAAAATGAAGTCCAGACTTATCAATAAGGTCACAATTACTATGAAACATGGGAAGAATAAGTACTGATTAATTAACAGAAAATAGAGGTCCCATGTTCAAAATCATTTCTTCTTGAGTGCTGTTTTCTTCAACAGAATGCCAAATGGAAGGGTTTTGTGGTGCTGAGAATACTTATTTCTCAAAATGTACTTCAGGCCGGGCGTGGTGGCGCACGCTTGTAATCCCAGCATTCGGGAGGCTGAGACCAGAGGATCCCGGTTCGCGGCCAGCCTCAGCTACCCAGTGAGGTACTCTGCAACTTAGTGAGACTCGGTTTCAAAATAAAGAATAAAAAATAGGGCTGGGGGTGTAGCTCGGAGGTAGAATGCCCCTGAGTTCAATCCCCAGTACCACAAAAAAAAAAAAATGTACTTCAGAAGGAAGGTAATTGATTATTGCAAATGCGAAATGTTCACTAGCCTTTTTTATTTTTTATTTTTTTTAAGTGTTTGATATTTGAATAATTAGTATTAGTAATCATTAGGCCATTGAATATATTTAAGGGATGTATTCTTATTATAGAGTATGTCACTGCACCCTAGCTGGTTTATCTAGTTCCCCTAGTAAGTGATCTTAAGATTTTTTTTTTTTTTTGTATTGGGGAATGAACCCAGGGGCATTATCCCTCTGAGATGTACCCATCCTTTGGCCCTATTTTATTTTTTTTATTTTGAAATAGGGACTCAATAAGTTTCTGAGGATCTGTAAAAGTTGTTGAGGCTTGCCTTGAATCTGTGATCTTCCTGTCTCTGCCTCCCAAGTTCTGGGATTACAGGCATGCCTCACTACGTCCAGCTCTTAAAGACTTTTTTTTTTTTTTTAATTTTTTTATTGTAGTAATTCGTGCAATATAGCATACATCTTTGTTGCGTACGGATTGTTAACAACATATTTGCACACAGTTGTCATTTGACCCTTCAATCGGAAAAGAAATTCAGAAGGCAATCCCACTCACAATAGCACCCCGGAAAATAAAATACTTGGGGATAAACCTAACCAAGGAGATCACTAGCCTTTTTTAAACCTTCAAGAAAAGACCTCCAAATTGGATCCCTAAAGTATTGTAGATGAAATTCTAAGTTGTTCTCAAATTTTTTCCACTCTCTAGCATATATATCTTGTATAATCTCTGTCCCTTGAGTTCCATGAAGGAATATATATCGGCTGATGCCTTGACGGAAGCTTTTGAAATTGTGAAGAGAAGACCAATGAAAATACAATACATATTTTAAGTAATTAAATCCATAATAATTTGCTATGTAACATAGAAAAATTACACACTGGCTTAAGTATATTCTTAAGATACTATATGTATAAAAGGCAAAGGGATTTGGCAGATGTTATTAAGGTGTATAATTGGTTACCTTTCAGTTAATCAAAAGGAAGATTTTCTTGGATTGGCCGAACCTAGTCATATGAGATCTCAAGAGGGAATTGAAATAACACCAAAGGTTTAATCTGTTGCCCTTAAAGAAACGGTCATATTTTGAGCTGCCTATAAGAGAGGACCACAGGGCAAGGACCCATGTGTAGTTGTACAAACTGAAAGTGATTACTAGTCAACAGCACGAAAATGGGAACCTCAATCTTAAACTGCAAGAATATGAATTGAGGCCAAAGTTAAGGACATTTTCCCCAATGTTTTAATACAGAATTTTTATGATTTCAGAACTTAAATTAAGTTTTTAATTTGTTTTGATTTCCATGAGGTAAAGAAGGGTCCAGTTTTACTCTTTTCCTTGTAAATGTTCACTATTCCCAACACCATTTATTGAAGGGACTATCCTTGTTTTCATTTTACATTTTCAATCCATTGGTTGAAAATTAGTTAACTATAAATGCTTGGGTTTATTTCTTGGGTATATATGAAATTCCAATAGTCTACGTGTCTGCTTTGGATTTTTTAAAGATCTTATTGCTCTGGTTACTAATATAATCTGAAATCATTAAGTGTGAAAGGTCCTACTTAATGTTTCTTTCTTATGATAGAATTGGCTATTTATGAACTTTACTGAGTTCATACTATTTTTAGAAGTGTTGTTTCCTATTTCTCTGAAAAAAATGCATTTGGATTATTTCATAGATATGCATCATTATTTTATGTTATTTCAGTAGATTTTTACAGAATTTGAAAGCAAGGAAAAAACTTTAAATGTTCTACCTGCCTATCATTTTTTTATTAATTTTCACACACAGTTGACTCTCATTTCAAAGCAATATTCTAAGGATGGATAATAAAATGAATGTCAACAACAAAAGTGTTATCTCTGAGTAGCACTAAATTTAAAAAATTGTGTACTTTTTGTAATAAAAAGTCATTTTATTGGCAATTAAACATTGTGGAGGCATAAATTCCAATTCTCATATCACCTAAAATGAGGGCTGAAATTAAATCTATGCAAAGGTTGAATAGAAAACTCAGACACATAGAAAAATCACTCAGTTTCTTAATTCTAGAAAGCAAAGCTGCCCCAGCAGTTGGCCCGGCACTCTCAGATAGAGCTTGATATTCCCCTGTTGGTCATGCACTGTTCCCCAGAGCCCCAACATCAGACAAGACAACTCTGTGTGATCATGTTGCTATAGGAAAAAAAAAACATAGATATTGACAAAACCATGGAAATGATCTAACATCCTTATTTTTCCAAAACTGCTGCTGAATTTTCAAGTAAGGCTTTAACTTCATTTCATTTCTCTCACTTTCTAGATAGTACCTCCTTTGTTAATTTTCCTTCCCCTCACCATTACTATCCCCTGGACCACCTCCAATGAGGTTTCTTCTCCATTATCAAAACCCCCTCTTGTGTCCTAATTACTCCCTAGCTTCCTGATATGAGAGAAAATATGTGCTTTCAGTTTTTGTGACTGGCTAATCTCACTGAACATAATATTATTCAGGTTCATCCACTTTTCTGCAAATTACATAATGTTGTTCTTTATTGATGAGTAGATTCCCATTGTGTGTATATCTCATAATTTTGTAACCCATTCATCTGTTGATGAGCACTTTGGTTAGTACCATAATTTGACTTTTGTGAAGTGTACTGCTATAAACATGGATATGCATGTAACATTGAAATATTATTTCACTCCCTTTGGAAAGATACCCAGAAGTGGTATAACTGGATCAAGTGGTGAATCCATTATCAGTTTTCTGAGAAATATCCACTCTGATATCCATAGTGGCTGCACTGATTTGCAGTCCCATCAACAGTGTAGAAGAGTTCCTATTTTAGTACATTTTCACTGACATTTACTGTTGTTTGACTTCTTGATGATTGCCATTCTAACTGGTGTTAGATGGAGACTCAATGTAGTTTTGATGATGATGATGAATGTATTTTTATGTGTGTATTGGCCATATGTATTTCTTCTTTTGTGAAGTGTATATTTAATAATTTGCCCATTTTTTATTGGGTTGCTTGTTTTTCCTTCAGTGGGAAGCATCCATACATGGTGTTGGGAAAACTGGTTTTCCAATTGTAGGAAAATGGAACTAAATATATCGGGAGCCAGCCCTCAAGGCAACAGGGTCGGGGGGTCCCTCATTAGGTGGGGAATGAGTACAAGGTCATGAGAATACGCTCACACCCAATGCAGTGTTGAAATGTATCTGTTTAATTCATGTCATCACCATTTCTTATACGCTTTTTTACAATGAGGCAGGAATTTTTACAGACTTCTTTTTTCTAAAGTTGAGTAGGTACATCTTTAACTAGAAAAGCTATTTCCCATAGTATGAGATGGGATTAAGAAAACAGCAAAGGTTACAGAATACAATCCGTATATAAAAATTCTTTTAGAGCCGGGTGCGGTGGTGCACACTTGTAATCCCAGCATTCGGGAGGCTGAGACAGGAGGATCCGGGTTTGAGGCCAGCCTCAGCTACCTAGTGAGGCACTCCACAACTTAGTGAGACTCGGTTTCAAAATAAAGAATAAAAAATAGGCTTGGGGGTGTAGCTTGGAGGTAGAATGCCCCTGAGTTCAGTCGCCAGTACCACAAAAAAAAAAAAAAAATATTTTAGTACAAAAACAGTGTTAAAGGTTAACAATGGAGAGGAAACTCTATTCATTAGATTAAATCTTTACTATTTGCTCAACTCCTGTCAGGTAGCTAGAAAGTAGTTAATGAGTGGTGAGACAAGGGGGAGGTGTCTCAGAGAGAGAGAAACTATCTGTCTTAAAGCTTTCTTTACTCACAGATAAAAATAGTAGACCTAAGTTCCTTTGATTTATATCTAAGCTTGCAAGGTTCAATTCTTGATGTGTGTAGAGGGTTAATGAATATCTCTGATGTGAGCTGAGGCATTTTTCTTTTCACAATCCGTTTAGCCATCCTGTGCCTCTAAGAAATTTTCCTTATAATTAATGTGAAAGCAAAACCCAAAGCACCCCAACTTTCCAGAATATAATAATGCAAAGTGGGAAATGCCACGTGTTCCTTCTTTTGGAATCACCTGCCTTGCAAGATTCCAGTGGGCCGAGCCATGCTCAAGCAAGGCCCAGATATTAGGATGACGTCGTATAAATCCTTACCTCTCACTCTGCCCAGTAATCAACTTGTAATGGATCAAAGATATGAAAGTTAAACCAGAGTCTGTGAAGCTACTAGAGGAGACCATAGGGCCAATACTCCAACATATAGGCACAGGTAAGAAACTTCCTCAACAAGACCCCCAAAGCTCAAAAAATAAAGCTCATTAAGTGGAGTGACATTAAACTAAAAAGTTTCTGCTCATCAAAGGAACCCATCAAGAGTCCAAAGAGAATGTCTAAAGAATGAGAGACCTTTGCCAGCTAGCCCTCTGATAGAGGATTAATAGCTAGAATATACAAAGAACTTAAAAGACTTTACACTAAAAACAACCCAATCAAGAAATGGGCAACTGAATTAAATAGACACTTCACAAAAGAAGAGATACAAATGGCCAATAAATACATGAAAAGTATTCAACATCATTAGCAATCAGAGAAATGCAAATAAAAACTACACTGAGATTCCATCTAACCCCAAAAAGAATGGCAATCATCAAGAAGTCAAAAAACAATAAATGTTGGTAAGGAAGTGGGGAAATTGGAACTCTTCTACACTGTTTGTGGGATTGCAAATTAGTTCAGCTGCTATGGAGATCAGTGTGGAGATTTCTTAAGTTTTTTTTTCTGTATTCTAGATATCAGTTCTCTATCAGAGGAGTAGATGGCAAAGATCTTCTCCAATTCTGTTGGCTTTCTATTAAGGGTCTTGATGGTTTCCTTTGCTGAAAAGAAACTCTTGAATACAATCCTACTTATTAGTCCTTGTATGGATTCCTTATGCTTTAGGGGTGATATTGAGGAAGTGTCTACCTGTACCTATATGTTGCAGTGTTGGATCTATGCCATCCTCTAGTAATTTCAAAGTCTCTGGCCTAATTTCCAGGCCTTTCATACATCTTGAATTGACTCTTGTGCAAAAGGAGAGGTTGAGATCCATTTTTCTACAAATGGATAACCACTTCTGCCAGGCTATCTTTTCTCCAACACATGTTTTTGGCCCCTTCATAAAAAATCAATTGGCTATAAGTGAGTGGATGGTTTTGAACCTTCATGTGTCTGTTTTTGTGCTGATATCATGCTGTTTTTATTACTAAAGCTTTGTAGTATAATTTTAAACCAGATATTGTGGTGCCTCCTGCATGGTTCTTATTGCTAAGAATTGCTTTGGCTAATCTTGATCTTTTGATTTTCCATATGGTATTTAGGACTTCCTTTACTAGAATTTTGAAGAAAGACATTGATATTATAATAGAGACTGAATTGACTCTGTAGATCATTTTTTTTAGAATGACCATTTTAATATTTATTGTGCCTATCCCAAAACATGGGAGATATTTCCATCTAAGTTCTTCTTCAATTTCCTTTTTTAGTGTTTTATAATTTACACTGAAGATGTCTTCTACCTCCTTGTTTAAATTTTTAAGATTTATTCCAGCCAGGCGTGGTGGCGCACGTTTGTAATCCCAGCATTTGGGAGGCTGAGACCGGAGGATCCAGGTTTGCGGCCAGCCTCAGCTACCTAGTGAGGCACTCTACAACTTAGTGAGACCCGGTTTCAAAATAAAGAATAAAAAGTAGGGCTGGGGGTGCAGCTCGGAGGTAGAACACCCCTGAGTTCAATCCCTAGTACCGCAAAAAAAAAAATTATTCCAACATATTTTATTGTTTTTGAGATTATTGTGAGTGGAATTGTTTTTGTTTTTTTGTTGTTGTTGTTTTGTTTTTTTTTTAAATTTTTTATTGTAGTAACTCGTGCAATATAGCATACATCTTTGTTAAGTACAAATTGTTAACAACATATTTGCACACAATTCTCATTTGACCCCTTCCCCGATTCCCTCCCCATTCCCTTCCCCTCCCTCCCTCTAAGGTTCACTTCAGTGAATGACCTTGATATGATTGTGTAGGTACATCATGTGCTTTAGGGTGTCCCTCTGCCCCATGAATCCACTACAATTAAATCAATTTCTTTGCTTATCGAGGATCTCTCTTTTTCATCTAGAGAACCTCCTATGCCCCATCTTCTCCCTAGCATCCACATATTAGGGAGAACATATGCTTCTTAACTCTTTGTGACTGACTAATCTCACTCAACATAATGTTTTCCAGTTACATCCATTTTCCTGCAAAGAACATGATTTTATTCTTCTTTATGGCTGAGTAAAATTCCATTGTGTACATATCCCATAGTTTTGTAATCCATTCATCTGTAGTTGGACATCTTGGCTGCTTCCATAGTTTGGCTATTGTGAATTGAGCTGCTATAAACATAGATACACATGCATCGTTCTGATAATTTGGTTTCCATTCTGGTGGGTATA
>PVLC010007063.1:0-65448 GCA_004027655.1 Graphiurus murinus | reverse complement strand
TTTTTTTTTTTTTTTTTTTGCGGTACTGGGGATTGAACTCAGGGGCATTCTACCTCTGAGCTATACCCCCAGCCCTATTTTTTTATTCTTTATTTTGAAACCGAGTCTCACTAAGTTGCGGAGTGCCTCACTAGGTAGCTGAGGCTGGCCGCGAACCCGGATCCTCCGGTCTCAGCCTCCCGAATGCTGGGATTACAAGTGTGCGCCACCATGCCCGGCTATGTGATTCATTTTTAAGTATAAAAATTTAACACATTTCTGGACTAAATAAAATACAGGGCACAGTGCTGCATGCCTATAATCCCAGTACTTGGGAGGCTGAGACAGGAGGATCACAAATTCGAGGACAGTCTCAGCAAGTAGCGAAACTCTCATCAACCTAGAGAGACCCTGTTTCAAAATAAAATAATAAAATAGGCTGGAGATGTAGCTCCAAGGTAGAATGCCCCTGGGTTCAATGCCCAGTACCACGCACGTGCGCGTGGTACACACACACACACACACACACACACACACACACACACACACACTCTACATTGCAGGGTCTTCAATCCACCTGTACACAATAATAAGTTGTCCCTAAACAGCACCATGTATCTATAGAAATTTAGTAATAATAAAGATGACTCTTTTTTTTTGGTGGTATTCGAGATTTAACCCAGGGGTGTTCTACCACTGAATAACAGCTCTTTTCTTTCCCTCCATCCCTTCCTCCCTCCCTCCCTCTTTCTGTATTGGGGTTGAACTCAGGGAGTTCTACCTCTGAGCTATACCCCCAGCCCCCTTTTTTTTGGTTTTGAAACGGAGTCTCACTGCTACCGCATGCTGCTGGCCTATAATCCTCCTGTCTCTGCTTTCCAAGTTCTAGGATTACAGGTGCCCCACCACGCCCGGCTTCTTTTCAGTTTTATAATGTTGAGACAGGGTCTTGCTAAATTGTTCAGGTTGGTCTTAAGATTCTCCTGGCTTAGCCTGGGATTAAAGTGCCTGGCCATGTACCAATGTGCCTGGCATAAAGGTGATTTTTCAAATCAGTGGGGAAATAATGAATTATTCAAAATGTTTTGGAACAACAAGCCGGTTCTTTTGAATACACTAAATTTAAATCCCTATTTCACATCTTTCAGCTAAGTTCTGAACTGCTATATATTTAAAATGTAAAAAACAATTTAACATAATCGTAACTACCAAAGGAAATACAGCTAATCAAACAATTTTGTGATAGTGTGACTTATTTTTTGATAGGGTGACTTTTTAAAAAATGGTCCAAACATAGAAGAAAAAAATAGAATAAATTGACATACAAATTGAAAATTCCTTAATAGTAAGACATTATAAACAAAGTAAATGAAATGCAATTAAAATGAGATAATTTATAAACTACTGGGTCAGTAAAAAATAAAAAGATCAATAATATGTAGTAATATGTACTAAAGCATATGTACTAAAGTTTCACCAACAATTCAAAGAACTAATTTGGTATAAACTCTCCAAATCATAATTTGGCAAAAGCCTTGAAATATATACAAACCCTCTGACCCAGTAATTTGAATTCTAGTAGTTTACCAAAGGAAATTTAACAAGCATACAAAGATTTGTAAATTAGAAACAACTAATACATATATAATAGAAGATTTGGTAAAAAAAATAGTGAAATGTAGACTATGCTGTCATTAAAAATTATTACGGTTATCCACATTAATTGACAAGTATAAAGTTATGTGGTCTAGCAGCTTTAAAACAGTATGTGTAAGGTCTGAGGAACATTTTGGTTGAAAGAACACACACAGACGATGTGCATATATATATATGAGAAAGGGAGAGCAGCATCAAAAAGTAAATGTTATCTCTGTAAAACAAGATTACAAATGATCTTTATTTTCTTCTTGTTTCTGATTTTGAGGTAGTATGTAATAAGCATGTTTTATTTTAGAATCAGACAGCACAAGCTACTTTCTACCTCTGGGCTATACCCCCAGCCGTATTTTATTTTTTATTTTGAAACAGGGTCTTGCTAAGTTGCTGGGGCTGTCCTCAATCCTGTGATACTTCAGTCTCAGCCTCTCGAATACTGGGATTACAGGTGTGCAACACAGTACTCGTCTCCTTTGAATTTTTCTTTTTTGGGGGGGGTGCGGGTACTGGGGATGGAACCCAGGGATATTCTACCTCTGAGCTATACCCCCTGCCCTATTTTTTTTTTTTTTTGGTGGTACTGGGGATTGAACTCAGGGGCATTCTACCTCTGAGCTATACCCCCAGCCCTATTTTTTATTCTTTATTTTGAAACCAGGTCTCACTAAGTTGCGGAGTGCCTCACTAGGTAGCTGAGGCTGGCCCCAAACCCAGATTCTCCAGTCTCAGCCTCCCGAATGCTGGGATTACAAGTGTGAGCCACCACGCCTGGCTCCTGCCCTATTTTTTATTCTTGATTTTGAAAGAGAGTCTCACTAAGTTGTGGAGGGCTTCACTAAGTAGCTGAGGGTGGCCGTGAACCTGTGATCCTCCTGTCTCAGCCTCCCAAGTACCGGGATTACAAGCATATGCCACCACTCTAGGCTAATTTTTAAGCTTTAAAAAGTCTATAATTTTTTTTTTTTCATGTGTGTGGTACTAGAGATTGAACCTAGGGGCATTCTACATCTGAGTGACTCCCCCAGCCCTATTTTATTTTGAAAAAGGGATTTACTAAGTTTCTGAGGCTGGCCTAGAACCTGTGACCCTCCTGTCTCAACCCTCCAGGTACTGGAATTACAGGTGTGCAGCACTGTGCCTGGCTTAGCTTTTAAAATTCTTGAATATGTAATTTGATCATATATATCAAATTAAATGACACATCTATATCATTTCTAATTTAGTTGTGATATCTGACATGGGAAGAATTATATAGTATTATATAATTTTAATGTATAATTGAACTGAATCACTGAACAGTGAATTATATAGTATTAAAGCACAGATAAGAAAACTGAGGCCTAAGGAAGTGAATTGATAAGGTTACACATACATTACTGCTTATTATCTTCAGAAGGCCTGTGTTAAAATGCAAATGTAATCTGGGAGGTCATTTTTTTTGTGGTTACAAGAGATTTTCAATTTTGCACAGTAAAAAGCACCAAGAACTCTTTAATTTCAGAAAACCTAAGAGACTATAGAAGATGGAAAATCCCTCAATCTCCAACTTTCAAGTTACCATAAATAATGAAAACAATAGCCACAAAAATTCTTTAGAATACAACAAAAACTTACCATTAACAAACACTCCTCTGATAAGTTTGGTATATGCTTTATCCAGATCTCCACGACGCTCAGCATTTTTAAAGATTGATTCTGCTAGCCCAGCAAACTCTTCAAATTCAGCAACAAATGGAAGAATTCCTACCTTACTCTTCTTTGAGATCTTTACTTCTTCCATTTGCCTTATTTGATTACTCTAAAGTTGGGCAGAAGGCAGGAGAGAGAAACCACCATGCAACTTAAAAAGATTTAATTATAATCAAATACATCATAGAGGCAGAACATTGGTACCTAGAACATTTTGGATAATTAATCTGCAGATTGAACTGTTAAAGATGAATCACAACAAGCATAACAAAAATTAATCATCTTTTAAACATTTTTATAATATGCATTATTTAAGAAAATGAAATCAAGGGGAAATCAAATTTAAAAAAAGCTATAATTGAGGATTATGAATTTTCAGTCTTTGTTCAAAGTAAAAATAATCAATATGCACTTCAATCACTTATGAAAGACAAAGACAAGGTGGTTGCTTATTTTGGTTAGAGCAGAGCAGACACCAGAGCACATATAGGATCTTTCCAGGTTACTTCTGGTTGGCACCATGTGGCCAAATTTAAGTACCACAGCCATTTTCAATGCTCATCAGTCTAAAATTTCTGTTTAGATGAAAATATTCTCTTTGGGAATAGAGGAACAGGGAGGGAGAATAGGCATTTTTAGTATGGATTTGCATTATATAGTATCCTATGTAATAGTTATTTACTCTAAGTTTAGCAAAGCACTTGTGCATGACGATGACAAAGTACAAAAGGGATGTTTCATGTAGACAGAAGCCAAACATTTGAGTTTAAAAAAGATCGACGGCTTCAATGATGGTTCTATATAATTTTCAAGGGATCTAGATCTACTTATAGGTAGAATTAAATGTTCAAATCATTTCAACTTCTTCCTAAAATTTCATTGTACTGAAATTTGAGGAATAAAACTTAAACCTTTTGACGCATGGATTAAAAAAGTAATTATTTCTAGGCTGTAGGTATTAGTAAAAGAAAGCTGTGGTACTGTCAATTATTTCACATTATCTTTACTAATAAGGTTCGTTCCTCTTCATCAATATTGATAACTGTCAGCTATAAAAATGGACGCAGAAGCCGGGCGTGGTGGCGCACGCTTGTAATCCCAGCATTCGGGAGGCTGAGACAGGAGGATCTGGGTTCGCGGCCAGCCTCAGCTACCTAGTGAGGCACTCCGCAATTTAGTGAGACCCTGTTTCAAAATAAAGAATAAAAAATAGGGCTGGGGGTATAGCTCAGAGGTAGAATGCCCCTGAATTCAATCTCCAGCACCGCAAAAAAAAAAAAAAAAAAAAAAAAAAAATGGATGCAGAAGAGAAGGCAGTGGTAAGACTGCAGGTGCCAGAACCAGACTGGGTTTTAATACCAGCTCTGTCGTCTTTAAACTGTTGACTTGAGTAAACTAACTCCACCTCACTAAGTCGCCCAGGTTGGTCTTGAACTTATGATCCTCCTGGTTCGGTCTTCTAAGTAGCTGAGATTACAGGCATGCACTACCCCATCCAGCAGAACAATTTGTTCTTAACATAAAGTAGTATAATTACTAAAGTTACTAAGCTATTAATTAAAATAAAGAATTAAAATAAAATTTAAACTATCAATTAAAATAATCAAATTAATTTTATTAGGATATATGAGAAGAACTGCAACTTTTAATCCAAGTGCCAGTTTCACCTGTTTCACTAAATCAGTGATTGCTGATCAGTAAACAGATGTCAGTATCTGTGGCTCTCTTTAGCAGTTGCTGCCAGGTATCATCTACTCCAGAATTTGTCAGGATTCATGACACAGAAAGGAAACTAGCTGGTATAGTGGCATCCAACTAACTGTTCATATAGGCTGATGCCAACACTTGTTTTCAAAGGCTTTGAGGGACATGAAGAGTATCACCCCAGGAGAAAGCTGGAGATCCCCTCATTTAAATACATTTACCTAATTTTTAAAATGATTAGAATTCTTTTTGTGTGTGTGTGTGTGTGTGTGTGTGGTACTGGGGATTGAGCCCAGGGGCATTCTACCTCCAAGCTATACTCCCAGCCCTATTTTTTATTCTTTATTTTGAAACTGTGTCTCACTAAGTTGCAGAGAGCCTCACTAAATAGCTGAGGCTGGCAGCAAAACCGGATCCTCCTGTCTCAGCCTCACAAGTACTGAGATTTCAAATGTGCACCACCATACCCAGCTAGAATTCTTGTTATATTTAAGAAACTTACAATGCATTTGTCAAAGTTCCTTTTGACAGTCACCAAAACATTTCCCAATGTAGTACTTAGAAAAGAAGCTGGGTCCACATTTTGTGCAGTCCACACATGATGACTCATTTTGACTAGCATGTAAAGGGAGTTAAAGCTATCAATTTTGTCTCCTAATGCAATTAGGTTGTTCAGTTCTGGCTCAATGCAGCGAAATATTTTAATCATCATTTGGCGAATCATATCTTTCCTGTGCAGGAAACATACAAAAATATAGAAAGTTATTACAAGCTTTGGGTGAATTTACCTTTAGTCCACAATATAAAAAATAAGTAAAATTCAATGTTATTTAAATTAAAAATGTCCAAATATGATGAACTAATTATTCTATAGCAGTTTTCCAATATAAAACTATTTTACTAAAGGTACATTCTATCAGTCAAATTAGTTTTATATGTCATCTGTAAAGCTGGATTCTGAAATGTGCTTTGTGATTAATTACCTCCTATAAATGAATATCAGAATTGACTGACTCTCCTGTTATTACTGGAAAGAAGAAGAGTTGAAGAGCCATATAGCAGGACCAATTTTAATCCAGTAAAATGTTTCTTACAAGATGGTGGGCACACGTATTGGTACTATCAGGTCACTGAGAAGCACCTGCTCCGCTTCAATTCAAGTTTATTATTTCTAAAATAAACAACAGACAGAAACAAATACATACTCAGATGAAACAGACAGTGGTGTGCCAGAATTATGCTGCCGTGATAATGTTCCTCCATCCAGCTCCTCTGCTTCAGTCTGCAAAAATTATTCAGGTATTTTACATAATAAAAGACCAAAACCTGACTATTTTACATAGCAAAAGCCTGCTCAGTCTTAAAATGCCTAGGAGAGAATACATTATGAAAAATGATTTTTAATGGTAGTATTACTAACAAAGCTATATACTTTAATATGCTGTTTAAGAATGTTCATGAGATGCCCTGTTCTTAGGTTTTATTTGAGAATTATTGTAGGATGAGAAGTTGCATCTGTGTGTGTAACACAGTGGGGGTGGACTAGGGGGAGGGTACTAGGGGCTGGGAGGTATTAGGAATGGGAAGGCAGCTCATAGAAAATATCCAAAACAACTTTCAGAAGGGAATTTAAACAAGAAAATCTCATCAATCATTCTAAAAAAACATTACTTAAAAAAAAATGCTGTAATAGTCAACAAATAAGCAAATTTATTATAACTGCTGTTAGCAACAATGAACTCTCAGCCATTTCTAGAAACAATGAATTTCTCATTCATTTTATGATTGCTTTTTATATGTTGGTTGTCTGAAGCATAAGTTTTTTAGATGACCTTAATTTAAAAATCACTGTATTTAGCTGGGCGTGGTGGCACACGCCTGTAATCCCAGTACTTGGGAGGCTGAGACTGGAGGATCTGGGTTCGTGGTCAGCTAATTAGTAAGGCTCTCCACAACTTAGTGAGACCCTGTTTCAAAATAAAGAATAAAAAATAGGGCTGGGGGTGGAGTTCAGAGGTAGAATGCCCCTGGGTTCAATCCCCAGTACCACCAAAAAAAAAAAAAAAAAATTATGGGTGGAGGAAGGTGTGTGTGTGTGTGTTTTTACTGGGGATTGAATCCAGGGTTATTTTACTTACAAGCTACACCCCCAACCTTATTTTTTATTCTTTATTTTGAAACAGGGTCTCACTAAGTTGCGGAGGGCCTCACTAAGTAGCTGAGGAGGCTGGCCACGAACCCGGATCCTCTGGTCTCAGCCTCCCAAGGACTGGGATCACAAGCATGTGCCATCATGTCTGGCTCTGTATTTTTAAGTTCTTCAAAATATTCTAGGAAACCTCTTTTCTCTTACATCTATGTCATCTGAAAGGCACGTAGAAGAGGTGTCATTATAACCATTTTATTGAAGAGGAAAACTGGGGATCAATTAATATGTTTATGGTCTAGCTTATTACTAACAAAACCATAAAACAGATTCAGACTTAGATCTTTTTCCTATGACAGTATAAACCTCAGCATCATCTTTTTTAATCATATTTTTTTCTTGGTAATTACTAAACTGTTAAAATTGCTTTTTGTGTAATGTTCTTTGCAAACTTAACTCAGACATTTTCCTCCTCATCAACTTAAGAGGATGTTTAGGTTTAAGACATTTTGGGATAGTAGGTGCTCAAACTTTATCACTGTTTTTATTATTTTGTGGATGACAAAAATGCTTAAAGATTATTACATCACAAATCCTTTCCTTTTCTGTTTGGATATTGAAACTGTGACCACATACCACATGTTAATCAGTTTAATTATGTTACACACCATAAATACTAGATAAAATATATGTGATTCATACCATAGTTCCAGGCATACTTTGATGTTGCTGCAGTTTGAAAAATTTACTTATGAAGTCCTGTTCTGCCAGACATAGGGGTTCCAGTTCACTTAGTACCTGTTCAAAGATCTAAAGAAAACCAAAATGATCCTGTAATGAAAGGATTTCACCAAATGCTTAAAATAATACTCCATATTTCATTCACTCTTTTGCAGAGACCATGATCTATACTCTCAAGAGTTCCAAAGATAAACTCTTTCAAAATTGGTAGGACAATGCAGTATTATCCAATTAAAATAGGACCACAGAATATACCTAGAATAAAATTCAGTTATTCACTTCACATCTGGAAATAGGAACAAAAAGATAAACTTTTAAAAATTTATTTGACACAGTACAGAAACCAATTAATCTGTTTCCTCTTTGTGGTTGTTCAAACGACTTAAGGCTAGTGATGCAAGCATTTTATGATTTATAACAAATTTATGTTACTTAGTTAATTCACATTTTAGTTGCCACTTGACTAGAATTTTTTTTTCCTTTCAGATTCAATTTAGAACTGTAAAGACATGGTTTATGTCTGAAAGCCAAAAGAATCTAAATTTTTCAACACACTTAAAGCAATCATAAAATGCTGTTAGAAAAGAAAACTAAAGTTAATATTTAAGAAATATTTTTTACTTATATTTTTACCTTATCAAATTTGGTTCTGTCGGCGACATCAAGGTCAGAGGCAGACATGTTTCCCATATCCAACAGGGATGAGGACTGAGACCTCCGGTTCCCTGAACTCTGAACACTGAGTTTATTTAGACTAGAAGTAGATCCAGTTAATTTCCCAGAACTTCCATGAAGACCTAAGAAATAATAACACTTTGAAAGTTGTGATCTTTATGAGTAAGATCCAGAATATAATCAGGGTCATCTTCTACTGTTTTGGTCTTCCAGGACTCATATTAGTTAGTGCACAATCTATCACACGGGACAGGTCGTAAAGTGACCTTATCTTTCAGTAACATCTGCATCCTATTCCAGAGTATATTGTAAAGAGAAGCAAAATTACACACATCCATAGAACAGGATTGAAAGGACCTTAAAGATCAGATAGTCTATGTGCTGCCCAGACCCATCATAAAATTGGTGCTCTCTCTAAAGTACTTAGTCCGGTCCCATTTAAGACACAGGAATATAGATAAAGGTCACTGAGTTCCCTGTTATCATACTAGGTAACATGATTTTGCTGTATTTCTGAAGGAAACTGCCATATCCCAGTATTATACCCTCCACATTAAATTGGTATATTGGGTCGAATGACATGAAATTACCAATACTTGATCATTATGCTTACCAAAAAAAAAAAAAAAAGCCAATTACATGATTCATCTTACTATATTCCTGAATCCAGAAATTCTGCTTTTCTAGTAAGTGAACTGATTAACTACAGTTCTTTAAAACGTAGAAAAAACAAAGAGGAAAAAAAGCACTCTGAGAATTTGTTATATTTAAAACACTGAAACATAATGGATATATCACTAACTATACTAATATGAGTTTGAGTTGAGGAAAAAAAGAGATCATATGGCTGGAGAGCACATATACCAGGGAACTAAAAGATTCTATTTTTAGAATTAAAGTGCTACTTTGATTCAGAATTAAATGTAAACAATAAATATTTTAAAAACATTATTCTTGAATACTTCTCAGTTAATTTGTACTAGTTGCTAATGGTCAGAAGGGACAAATGAAGATATAGTAAGGACAAACTTTGGTTTTGTTGTTGTTGTTTTGTTTTGTTTGTGGTACTGGGGATTGAACCCAGAGGCATTCTACCTTTGAGCTACACCCCCAGCCTGATTTTATTTATTTGGAAACAGGGTCTCACTAGGTTGATGAGTCTCACTACTCTCAGACCTGTGATCCTCCTATCTCAGCCTCCCAAGTACTGGGATTCCAAGCGTGAGCCACCATGCCCGACTCAAACTTTGATTCATTATGCAAATCTGACCGTATCTGTAAGTATTTTTATAGAGTTTCTAAACACAGCCTGAAAATAGAAGTATGATGGTTAAGCCTTTTCATAAAATTTTGACACAAAGTTTTACTACTTGCCATATAATTTTAACTATATTACATATTTCTTAGATATAGCCATACCACCCCTATCATGTTGGTTTTCTTTCTGCAGTACCTGGCAATTAAGAGCAATCAATACTTCTGATATTAACTTTTTCCAAGACAAACAACTAATTTCTAGACATCAAACAAACATGCATTGAAAATACCTACTAATACACTAAGCATACTCACTCTCTGTTTCCTGTTTGACAGCACTTTCTTTTCGAGGCAGTGTAGCTGTGATGGATTAGGTTGCAAGCATCAAAGACAAAGACAAGTTAATAAACTGCAATTGCACAAACCATGCACAAGAGGAAGTTAAAGCTCTAGTTTAAAGACACATGCAAAGAACCATGAGTATCAAGTAACAAGAGGTGCGAACACATGTTTAGTTGGTCAGCTACTGTTTTTGAGAAATTATGAGAGGAAATATTTTAAAAGTCTTTTAACGTACTGTTTTTACTCAAATATTCAGGAAAAAAAATTCATATTTGTCACTCCTCCCACATACTTTTAAATATTTTTTTTTTTTTTAGCTTTAGGAAGCTAGTACACTTTAAATTTAAAAGACAATTTGCAAATTTTGGTTTCCTGAGAAAATGTAGTTCAAATAATAATTTAAGATAGTGGAAATTTATTAGAATGAAGTCGATTTACCTTTTTTTTTTTTTGCGGTACTGGGGATTGAACTCAGGGGCGTTCTACCTCCGAGCTATACCCCCAGCCCTATTTTTTATTCTTTATTTTGAAACCGGGTCTCACTAAGTTGCGGAGTGCCTCACTAGGTAGCTGAGGCTGGCCACGAACCTGGATCCTGTGGTCTCAGCCTCCCAAATGCTGGGATTACAAGCATGCGCCACCACGCCCGGCTCTGAAGTCGATTTAGACATTAACAATTTTTGTTGCCTGAAAGCTCCTACAAAGAATCTCTACTATACTAAATAACTTTATACTGATTTAAAAAAAAAATATGTAAGTGGGGCTTTAAGACCATTTTAAAATTAAAACCAAGTATCAAGATGAATTGCTTAGTAACTGGTTTATGCATACCTAGAATGAAAACTACATATCATAATACTAACAATCAGGAAATGTATGCATGGGAGGGTAAAGTTGAGGGAATAGGTTTAATATAGGAATTTGAACTTGTTTAGGGTCATGTGGCATCTCTATTATTTTAAAACTCTGCTCTATATAATATTTACAGATAAATTTTAAGCTCATCTTGTGAACTATTCTAAACTCAAATTATAAGTTAATATGAAAGGCAAGAAAAGAAGTCATAGAATGAGACATAAAACTGAAGAATATAATTATAACCTAAAATGATCATAAAAACAGAACAATGTGTCAACTGAGACTATCTCTGCCACACTTTCAAGGCAAAAGCCCAAGTATAAGTTTCTAACTTGTCACAGCAGTGACACACACATCTCCCCAGTCTTGGGCAACTGAAGTTCAAAGGAAGTTCATGAAAGTGGCATGCAGGAGTCTCAGAGAATCTCCTAGTGAGCCAATCTGAGCAGTACTTCCCGGTGGCTTTAAGCGCCACTATGCTACGTTGACCAGTTTCACAGCAAAGCCTACTATTTCATGTAGTTTTCTTCTTTTTAGTAGCCAAAAACAAATATAGTTACCAGCAGTGCCTATTAAATATAATTTGTGGTTCATAAAAAGTTTATATTATTTATCAACAAGTAAAAATATTCAGGTAAAATTTTAAGTGCCTTTAAGTAATCACCAATAAAATATAAACTAATAAGGGTAGAATCTTTGTTCATTGCTCTATTGTCAGTATGTAGAACCATGCTTATTATACAATATGTAATTAATAAATATTTATTGAATTAATCTTTTAGCTAGCCCTGAATTCAGCCTATATTCAGGAATACTTTTGCAATCAGGATTTCTTAGGTATATATGTATGTATATATATATATATATATTTGTGGTGCTGGAGATTGAATCCAGGGGCATTCCACCTCTGAGCTATACCCCCAGCCCTATTTTATTTTGAAACAAGTTCTCACTAAGTTGCAGAAGGCTTCACTAAGTTGCTGAGGCTGTCAGCGAACCTGAGATCCTCCTGTCTCAGCCTTTAAAGTACTGGGATTACAAGTGTAGACCACAGCGCCCAGCAAGATTTCTTAGTTTAGTGGAGAAACTATTATAAAATAATGTTGGCCCACCATTTAAAGATTTTTCGAATACTGAATAAGAGAGAGAATAATAATTTTATAGATGTAATACATTAAGGAACTAAAAAGTCATATATGGAAAAAATGGTGATTTAAAAAATAATTACTATATTTCCTGTGCCTGCATTCACTAAGTATATTTATAGGACACAAAGAAAAAACAATAAAATATCAATCCTAGGGTAAGAATTCTTTGCCTTTGAGGACATCAAAATAAACTTACTAGTCAAAAAGGCAATGATCTACATAAAGACCCTACCACAAAGAAAAGATAATCTCCTGGCATCTTCAGCATCTCTGTTTTTGTTTATGTGGTACTGGGGATTAAACTCATTGGCATTCTACTTTCAAGCTATACCCTCCAGGCCTTTTTTTTATTTTTATTTTTTTGTTTTGAAACAAGTTATCACTAGGTTGCTGTGATCCTCTTGTCTCAGTCTTCCAAGTACTGGGATTACAGGCATGCTCCACCATGCCCAGTTCAGCATTTCTTTTTATCAGCATTTGTGACCCAGAATTTTCAGACCAAGTAAAAAGCAAAATAAATTTGAATTACATTTATAATTACTTAATTCTGATTCACTTAAAAGGTATCTTTCCCAATTTTAGGTTTTTATTTTAATTATAACTACTATTAAAAATTCATTTAAATGTAATTTTGATCACTGAAAAATACCTTTGAAAAAATTTACATTCTACCTTATTCAGAACTACTCAAAGTCATTTATATTTAGCTTGAAACTTACTCCCTTTCTTTTTTTTTTTTTTTGTAGTTCAGGGGCATTCTACCTCCAAGCCACATCCCCAGCCCTATTTTTTATTCTTTATTTTGAAACAGGGTTTCATTAAGTTGCAGAGGGCCTCACTAAGTAGCTGAGGCTGTTTTGTGAACTTGTTATACTTCTATCTCAGCCTCCCAAGTGGGGTTACAAGCGTGTGCCACCATGCCTGGCTCAAACTTACTTTTAAAAATGCCAACTAACACGTTAGATCTCTGAAGACAAACCAAACGGTTTTATCCTCTGACTTTGTTTTCTTCTTTCGTAGCTATTCTCAAAAGAAGTGATATTATAATTTTCTAAGTGATCAATTGTCACAAATTACTCTTTTGTTCTTTGGTATTTAATTGATAGAAGAGATGCAATTTTAAAACTGTTTTAGAACTATGAAAGTGCCTTCTAAATTTGATTATGTGAATTAAAAAAAAATTGTTTTTGTGGTACTGGAATTGAACCCAGGGGCATTAAACCTCTAACTTATCACCCCCAGACCTTTTAATCGTTTCTTTTGAAACAGGGTCTGGCTAAGTTGCTGAGGTTGACCTCAAACTTGCGATCCTTCTGTCTCAGCCTCTCAAGTACTGAGATTACAGGCATATGCCACCATGCTCAACTATGTGAATTAAAATATTTTTAAAGAGAAAATTTAAGAACTAAGGGGTAAGAATGAAAAAGTTTAGGTTTCAGGTTAATGCAATAACACTAAGATACTATTATACTTGCTTTAAGTTGTATTTTTATTTTCATTTAGCTTGTCTTCATATACTGAAGATTTCTCAATATAAAATGGTTCGCTAACAAGTGGTGACGAATATACTTAATGAAAACATTAAACATGTAACTGCATTAATAATATGCTCTTTACTAAAAAAAAAAAAAAGCATAACATATCCACAGTGAAACACTAACAAGGATATAAACACACCGCCATTTAAGAACAGTCAACCTTTAGGATGAGTTAGCATTTCTGTTTCCAAAAGTCTATTGTCCCAAGATTCCTATCAGTATCTTTAACAAAGTACAGCATATTTGCAGACAGATTCAAACCATCTCAAATATCTGGATTCATATAATTAGTATTTTGGTGTTGTATTTTTAAAAATCAGTGAATTACAAAATAATTACCTAGTAAAGATAGTCTTCTCCCTAAAGAAAAGAAGGGAAATGTGCTACCAATTTTCAATCAAGTTTCCTGATTACTGAAGTTGCTTGGGACATAGACTCCTTTTAACAAGCAAATGCTAAACTCATGATTCTAAAGGAGAGCTTCACAGACACACTGAGACACAATGTCGCCCTTTAAGGCCAGGTTTGGACTTGAATAGGCACAGAACTCCATCCAAAGGGAACTCCAGAGATGGGTACATGCAAGAGCAGAACTTGGCCTGGCAGGCATTATCACTTTCCTTAACTTGATACCTTCACTGGCTACTCTTACAATGTTTTTGTTCATTTAAAATATTTAGGAGCAACAAAAAACAACATGTTCCAAATATACAGCTTTAGAAAAACAAAGTAAAATAGTGGAAATTTTTGATGATACTTTTATAGCCCCTTGGCAAGTATTTCAGAATAAAATACTTGAACTTTCTTTTTGATTCAAAATAGCCAGTGAGAAGTAAGAAGTCAGGAATCACTTTCATTTCTCTGAAGAGAGCAATGACTTAAGAGATCAATGACTTGCCCCCAACTGTTAAAAAGGGTCTTTTAGGGAATCAGAAACTGAACTCTCAACATCAGTTGGTCTTAGTCTAATACTTTCTTTACCAGACTGCACTTCACTTTCTTATTAACTGTTTTCTCTCTGAATATATATTTTTTAATTATAGCAAAAAACAAACAATTGCTGTCAGATTTACACACTGTAGAATTTTATTCAGTAAAAACAAATTTGCAGATATATATTTTTTCTATGAAATACCTGTAAAGTCATATGCATTTGACCCTCTTTCATTAATTATATTACATCTTCTTTCAACTTATTTAAAAAGTCTTAGAATCATTTTTCATAAATAAAACCATTCTTAGTAGGAAGACAATAAACCTACATGTCTAAGCTTACCAAACTTCTTGCTTTCTTTAGTTGTGCCAGTCATCTTGATCTTTGCAACTTCAAAGAAATCTTTAATTTCTCTTTCATATAGTCGGGATAAATAATCCATGTAATTCTTAAAACAAACATAAAACATATTTCTTATTAAAATAGGTATTTTTGTCTTTTTATTTTATTTTTTTTTACGGTACTGGGGATTGAACTCAGGGGCATTCTACACCCCCAGCCCTATTTTTTATTCTTTATTTTGAAACTGGGTCTCACTAAGTTGTGGAGTGCCTCAGTAGGTAGCTGAGGCTGGCCGCGAACCCGGATCCTCCGGTCTCAGCCTCCCGAATGCTGGGATTACAAGCGTGCGCCACCACGCCCGGCTGGTATTTTTGTCATTTAAAAAAATTGAGTAGGCATCATAACATTAACAATTTACCAAAAAGGGAAGTCAAACATAATTATACTTCCATTTTCATTTACTACCTTTCACACATTTTTTTTTTTTTTTTGTATTGGGGATTGAACCCAGGCACATTTTACCTCCAAGCTACACTGCTAGCCCTATTTTTTATTTTTAGTTTGAAACAGGGTCTTGCTAGGACGTTGAGTCTCACTGCTTGCTGAGGCTATTCTCAAACCTGCAATCCTCTTGTCTTAGCCTCCCAAGTACTGGGATTACAGGTGTGTGCCACCATGCCTGGCTAACTTTTGCACACTTTAAATATTGTTGTAATCATACTGGATAGGATATCTGAGTCAGAGCAATCATTTTTCTCCTGTCTCATGTTATAACCACAGCACAATTAGTGTGCCATAATTTAGCTAACCTAAAGACTTTTTTTTTTTTCTATAGAAGTAGCAAATTACATAGAAGTGTACTTCTTTCCATTTTGTAACTATAAGCTTAAGCATTTATTTTGTAACTGTACATGTGTCTGTAATGCTCCACTCCCCAACTCTTCCCAGAGTCAGCCATCTTAGCTCATATGACTTTTGGTTGACCTGAGTCTTCCATCTTAGCTCATATTACTTTAGTTGACCCGGAATCTTCCAGAATGTTAAACTTTGTTTCGCATTTACTGTCTGTCTTAGAAAGTAGCCAATCACATAGAGTTGTGAACCCAAGTTCTCTATCAGGGTAAAGGGAAGAATCACATTAAGGATCAAAACCAAGTGGACTGTCTGCTCGGTGTGCTTGCTTACCAGACTTTTTGTCAGTTGCACACCCTTCTGCACAGAAGTAAATTGTCTTGAAAAGTTACTTCCAATTTCATGAGTTTTTATTTGCAACTTTCCTAGAATCTGTTTCTAACTGCTATAAAAGTGTTATAAGTTTTTGGTCTTTAATGAATTGTTTCTTTGAATAAATTCCTAAGGTTCCTAATAGTCAAAAAGTATGGGAGTCTTTAGGACTCTTTCTCCATTTTTCTGTATTGCTTGGCTAATACAGTGTTCACAGCAATGAAGAGGAACATTTAATTTGATTAGCTTTTGTGCTGGGGGGTGTTACCCCCAAATAGGTTATTTCTACACTTCAGAGTTTTCATAATTAAAACAGATTTGACTGTCCCTTAAATGAAGACATCTATTATTAGCATGAAAACTCTTTTCATCATCTCTGCTTATCAGCACATAAAAATACCTTATCCCTTCAGGAAGTATTCCTTAACAGTGGGAGACCATATATTTTTCCAAGTCCTTAAGGTAAGTGACATGACAGCTTGACTAAATTTAAGTAAATTCACAGCAGAAAAATGTTGCTAGCAATTCTTTTAAATTTATCATGGGATCTAAGCTTCACTTTCCTTTGTTATCTCAAATTAATATATCATTTTTTAGAACAGGTTTGCCTACAGAGATCAGGTATACCTTTCAAAAGGTATATATTATGTAAGTATTTGTATAATTTTATAGCTATATCCTTACAAAATAGCATTTGGATCCTGCCCTTTTTCTTGTAGGCCATATACATTTCCCACATAATCTCTAAGAAAATTAGTTCTTTCTCGTGATCTTTGTATAACTTCAAAAACAAATATAAATTGGAATATACCTTAAAATTAATTCCTATTTCATGGACTGTCTCACCTTTTCACTGGGACTTAAGTGACAGGAGATCTTTCTTCCTGGTATTCAACAGAAATCATGATGGGAATGGCCAGACAGGTGTTCCTGTATTAATCCACTGGTCTACAAATACTAAAAGTTGTCCCTCACTGTATTATTCCTGTTAGCACCTAACTCAAAATTTAACTATCTCAAATTTAAATATTATCTCAGGCAATCTTTTCATTTTATTTTGTCCTAACTATAGAGTCTTCCAGAAACCTCCATCTTTTTTCTTTTTCTTTACACCAATAAGGCAAATTCTCTAAATGTGAAACTAAGGTTGACAGCTGTGTGAGTAATCTTTAAGACTGACTGTCAATCTCAGAAGGTTATCAGGAGAGGAAAGCTCATGTCCTACTTAATCATGGACAGACCATCCCTCACAATTGCCCAGCATGCATAACCCAGAGCCACGGATAGAGAGCCACGGTAGAGGCTCTAGTCCTGAACAGGAAGGAACCTGGGCAGTTGAACTACATAACCAAAGCACCTCTGCAGTCCACAAGCTCTAATTACATATAACAAAAACAGGAGCTTTGCTTAGATTCAGCCTATGGAGAGCTGGGGGCAATGACTAGTGATTCTTATCTCTGAAGAACTTAGGACAGGCTTTTCCTGTTCCTTCCTATCAGTGTGAACCATGTATCCCCAACCAACTGCAAATACTTATCAGGATTTAATTATGCATTATTTTTTAGACAAGAAACACTGGTTTGTTTCCTTCTTTTTATTCTTCTTTCATTTGTTTCTTCTTCCTTTTTAGATAAAATTCCTGGTGTTGACAACCTTTTAGCAAACAAATTAGATTATAAAGAAAAAAATATAATTAACCAAAAGATCAAACCACAGGGTTGGGTAATATTCCTGGGAAATAAGTCAATTTCATTTAAAAAGCTTATTAATACTGTCACTCAAAAATATCCTCTGATCAGAGACTGACTGCATAAATCATTGCTAGGTTGGCTCTAGTCTAGTTTCTTCTCTTAAATTACATTCATGAATACTGCATTATATATAAAGACGACAAGACGACAATGATACTCACTGAGAACACAATTAGGCAAAAAGCTTATTGATTACTTTACTTATTTGAATATTCACTAGGGGACAAAGCACTTGTTGGCACAAAACTCTTAAGGATATATAATTTATGTTTAATTATTCATAATATTAATCTTCCTAAAACTTCAAAAGGCAAAGAATTCCAGTACTGTAAATATTTTTCCTTAAGATATCTCCAAATCAGAATTCTGTTGAATGAAAACAAAACAGAACAAAACTAAATATAACACAACAGTAAAACTGCTTAACACTTAATAGACTAATTCTGAGAAACAAAAATAATCTTATCTAAAGTAGCTACCCAAATAAGATGTATATAAACACCTCAGAATATAAACATCTCAGGAAATGAAAATGCTTTTTTGAATAGCATTAACTATTATTTTAAAAGATTATTTATTTTACCAGGACTTATGTCCCTTTTCTTATGATCTCAGATTATTAGTAGAAGGAGCCAGCTTATACTTTAAATGGGCAAAGGTACCTCTAACTGGAAAATATGTGTTTATACAAATCAAAGAATGTCCTACTGTCAAATACATTGACATCAATGCATTGATAGGAAAACACAATCTACCTTTTAGTATCACACTTCTCATACATTTCTATCTAACCCTCTGCCTTTTCCGGAAGCATGAATCTAAGATATTGGATAGGAGTTGCTTTTATATTAACAATTTTGATATTCTCAATCCACAAAGACAAAACATACCACTCTTCCCAATTCCAGGACATTCTTTTCAGTCATATTGTTCACATAATTTTTATTAAATTATTAACACGACTTAGATACTACTTGATTTTTTTTTTTTTTTTTTACTTTTAAGCTCCAAATTAACAAAAACTTTAAAAGATTTTAACTGTTTCTCACAATTTTAATTAAATTGCTTTTTAAGTCAGGACTATCCAGAATACTAATAATGTGTGTGTGTGTGTGTGTGTGTGTGTGTGTGTGTGTGTGTGTGGTACCAAGGATTGAACACAGGGACATTCTACCTCCAAGATACACCCCCAGCCCTATTTTATTTTTTACTTGGAAACAGGGTCTTGCTAAGTTGCTGAGGCTGGCTTCGAACCACCATGTCTGGCTCCTAATAGCTATTTATATATTTCAGTTAGACAGCTGATAATTCCTTAGCTCTACTTTTGAAAAGGGGGACAAAATAATCAATTTCTAAAGATTACAGCATAAATGCCAGAAAACTACTTTTCTATGGCTTCCTGCAGCAATGGTCATTATTAAAGCTGAGTCGGATCTAGTCATTCCACTACTCAAAACCACTGCTGCACCCCACCCTCCAATGTCATAAACAAAGTCAAAGCCTTCCAGGATCCATAACCCCTTCGAGATCCATTCTGTCCCCCACTCAGATTCCATGTCCAGCTCTCTGTGCTCTTCCTAAGCATGCTAGGGATACTCCGCCTTAGGGTGATGTTAACTGCTGGAAAGCTTTCCTCCAGAAACCCCCTTTGTTCAACCACTCCCCATTTACTGATCTGTGCTCAAATGTCACCTTCTTTACCACTATTTGATACTGGACCCTTTCCCAAGTCCTTGCATTCCCTGTTTTATTTTCTTCAGACCACTTAGCAGTACCCTCTAACGTACTATATAATTAACTATTTTATCTGACTTTCTCCTCTAAAATATACAACTCTTAGAAGGCAAAAATGCGCCTGTTTCCTTCAATGCTTTATCTCCAGCATTCACACCTGTGTTAGCACCTGTTAGGTGTTCAATCCATTTACTGAGTGAACAGATGAATGCACGTCTCTGCTCCTTCTCAACTGCTGATTTTCATCATTGATATACAACACTGTCCTAACTTCCAGTCCTGGCAAGTTTGGTATTGTCCTGCTGCTTCTGCTTTTGGAATTTCTCTCTTTTTATATCTGTTCTCTATACCTACAATCATCTTCTTGGTCTAAAACTTCATTGCATCTGAATTTTTTTTTTTTTTTTTTTTGCGGTACTGGGGATTGAACTCAGGGGCATTCTACCTCCGAGCTACACTCCCAGCCCTATTTTTTATTCTTTATTTTGAAACCGAGTCTCACTAAGTTGCGGAGTGCCTCACTAGGTAGCTGAGTTTGGCCGCAAACCTGGATCCTCCGGTCTCAGCCTCCCGAATGCTGGGATTACAAGCGTGCGCCACCACGCCCGGCTGAATATTTTTTTTTTTTTTTTTATGTTTAGACGTTTTATTAATATAAACAAACCAAACTGTTTTTTTTTTTAAACTAGTACTAGGGATCAAACTCAGGGGCACTCTACCTCTGAGCCAAATCCCTTGCCCTTTTTAATTTATTTTTATTTGGAAGCAGAGTCCTGCTAAGTTGCTGAAGGTGTCCCTAAGTTGAGGCTGGCCTCAAACTTGTGATGCTCATGTATTATCCTCCCAAGTACTGTGGTTAAAGGCACTTGGCCCAAATTAGGTTTTTTATTAATTTTTTTTTTTTCGGTACGAGGGATTGAACTCAGGGGCATTCTACCTCCGAGCTACACCCCCATCCCTATTTTTTATTCTTTATTTTGAAACCGAGTCTCACTAAGTTGCGGAGTGCCTCACTAAGTAGCTGAGGCTGGCCGCGAACCTGGATCCTTCGGTCTTAGCCTCCCGAATGCTGGGATTACAAGCGTGCGCCACCTAGCCCGGTTCCAAATTAGGTTTTAAATAATATTTTCGAACTAAAATGTCTTCGTACACCTCCTTTGAGACACAAATATGAATTATCACATTATGTTTTTAATTAATTTACCCATTAATCTTTTCCCATGTTTGAGGAATGCTATTAGGTCTCACAGCTCATGTCTTTCAACATGATTTCTCACAGCAGAGTATAAAATTTCTGCTTTAGTCATGCTAAACTGCCTCAGTGTTCTAGGGCAGGGCATATTTTCCCCACCTTTGTCTGTACATATTGCTCTTACATCCGCTAGATGCCCTTATTCTTTTTTCTGGTTTATTTAATCACACCCATTATTTAAAATTCAGTAGAGGTTCATTATTTTCCATGAATCCATGGCTTCAGATCATGGATTTCTTTCTCTAAGTTGCCATTTATTTAAACTCATTTCCAGTTTAGCACATTTTTTTTTTGCTGACCGTTTGTCTGATTCTTCCTGGTCAGTTTTAAAGTTTCTTGGAGGTAGAGTCTCACTCCTTAGGCCCCATGTGCCTCGCATAGTGGAATGCTTGATTAATCAAGAGGCACTTTGTACTTTCTTAATAAAGTAGGCTATAAATTCTTGGGAAGTAAATACTTCAATTACACATCTTCTTACTTCTATAAAGAAACTCAGGAAATAATTATAACTAACCAAATTATTAACTATTTAATTAAACTGATGAATGCCCCTTTAGGTTACAGTACAGCTTAATATTAATTAATTAACTAATTAATTAATTATTTTTTGGTGCTGGGGATTGAACCCAGGGACATTCTACCTCTGAGCTACACTCTCAGCCAGCCCTACTTTATTTTTTAATTTCAAACAGGGTCTCACCTGTGATCCTCTTGTCTCAGCCTCCCAAGTACAGAGATTACAAGCATGTGCCATCAAGTCTATCTTTAATATTATTTTATACTGAAGTTCAAAATTTAGCTCTTCTTTACCCAAGTAAATAAAATTACTGCTAACCCTGGGTTCATGAATTAAATTCAATTATCTCCTACTTTGCTAAGAACATACTTCAGTATTTAAAATTTGGAAAGCTAAACATACAATCTTCTGATTCTAAAATATTATGCTCTATACTTAGCGAACAACTAACATCAAATCCATACCTTTGTTAGTCCCTCATATTTTCCGTAATCTGTACTTTTTAGCCACTCCATCAGCTTGGCATATCGGAGTAAGTCTCTATGAAATGGATGATGATTGGGTAAAGTCAGTTCAATAGAGTGTTGAGCAAGAGTTGAACTCTGATCATGACCCTACAGTGAGTAAATAAATAAACAAATATTACTGACAGTTCAAAGAAACATTATTACAATTTAAAAGTCTGAACAATGACCAAGTGGGCCAAGCAAAATGAACAGAACACAGAAAAATGAAACCTGAGTACTTACTAGTACTTCTGTCATCCTGTGCATACCAACTGAACAGCACCACCATAAAATAAGTCAGAAACATGCCAGAATGTCACTTTGATAAATCAACTACCCAGTCTATCTTTCAAAGGAATTGAGAATGAATGTTTTAATCAAGCTTGTTTCTCTCTCACTATTCAATTTACAATTTACTAATCAAATAAACTTCTTGGTATAGACTGCATTAAGAAACACACCAAATAGGGAAGTCATTAAAAAAGTCTACATTTAGCCGGGCGTGGTGGCGTACGCTTGTAATCCCAGCATTCGGAGGCTGAGACCGGAGGATCCGGGTTCGAGGCCAGCCTCAGCTACCTAGTGAGGCACTCCGCAACTTAGTGAGACTCGGTTTCAAAATAAAGAATAAAAAATAGGGCTGGGGGTGTAGCTCAGAGGTAAAATGCCCCTGAGTTCAATCTCCAGTACTGAAAAAAAAAAAAAAGTCTACATTTGTTATTCCCATTGAATCTATAATATTTAAGACAATAGATACAATATATAAGATATAGCATTTTAGAGCTAAGAAGAACTATGGATAACTATGTTCTGACCTCTCCAGAATAACAACGTAATTTTAATGTTTCCATAATTTTTAAAATAAATAACTATAAATTACATTGTTTTTAAACCCTAATGAGACTATGTAAGTAAGTTAATAAGTTAACAAACAGTTTTAGGTAAATCATGTATCTTGACTTTTGCTTTGGAAAATATAGACCTGGTAGACCATCTGATCCAAGAACTCTATTTTCTAGAAGAAGAAATTGAGGCTCAAAGAATGAAGAAATTTGCTCAGGTCACATAGGAAAAAAGCTAGAATTAGAACCTTGGTGATATGGTTCTCACTTCTGTCTCTTTTTAAAAATATTCCAAACAAAAGCATCTTAAACTCAAAAATTGCAACTGCCAACTACTTATTAGTATCCAACAAATAAAAACCTTCAAAACTTTCCCAGTCCTCTTTTGAGCAATCTAGCTCTTTCTTTACTACTTAATCAATATTTGTCATAAAATTTGAAGCCAGTGTCTAAAAGATGGAGAGTTTAAAGTTTAAAAGATTAGATTCTTCTTGAAAATACAATTTCCCAACAACAAGCAAAGGACAACACAAGCCAGATTTACTTGAAGTCATTTTAAGTCAGTCTGATTTGCCTTGTCAAAAGTTTTTGTTAGCAAGTATTTGTGAAAATTGCATTAAAATGATAGACTGTTGAATTTGAGAGGTTGGTTGACTCATTTCCTGGTAAAGTTACTTAAAGCTAATTATAAATGTGAGTAGTACCAGATGATGTACATTAGCATAATAAGCATCCTGAATTTAAGTAATTTAAATTCTTTTAATTTAAAGGCTACTTATTTAATTTCTAGACATTATATAGTACAAAGTAAAAATGTAGTGGTTATGGCTTTTTTTTTCCCCTGAAGTACTGAGGATTGAACCCAAGGAGCCTCATGAATGATGCTGGACAGACCCTCTACCATGAGCTACACCCCCATCCCTTCTTATTTTGAGATAGGGTCTTGCTAAGTTGCCCAGGTTGGCCTGGAATTTGCAATCCCCCGCCTTAGCCTTCTGAGTAGCTGGGATGACAGGCGTACATTACCATGCCTGGTGAGTTATGGCTTTAAAAATTTTTAATTTTTTATAGAAAGCTTCACAATAAGATTATTATAAAAAGTTAATTCCTGATAGATGTAACTTACTCCACAGATTCAAGCAAGTATTTACCCACATAAATTTTCTTTTAAATACAGAAAAGTATCTTTAGAGTAAGAAAAGTAGAGATATAAGATATTCCAAAGCACTAAAATCTCCATCATTTTAAGAGTCACTTCCTTGTTTTACTAGGGATTGAACCCAGGGGCATTCTACCTCCAAGTTATACCCCCAGCCCTATTTTTTATTCTTTATTTTGAAACAGGGTCTCACTAAGTTGCGGAGGGCCTCACTAAGTAGCTGAGGCTGGCTGCAAACCTGGATCTTCCGGTGTCAGCCTCCCAAGTACTGTGATTACATGCGTGCGCCACCACCCCTGGCTTCATTAAAATTTTCAAACCATCAGAATACTAGAGTGATACATGTTTATTATAGCACAAGTTCACAATAGTCAAATTATGGAACTAACCTAGGTGACCCATTAAGAGATGAATGAAGAGAACATGGTATATACACACAATGGAATTTTACTCAACCATAAAGAATAAAATGTCGAGCCGGGCGTGGTGGCGCACGCTTGTAATCCCAGCATTCGGGAGGCTGAGACCGGAGGATCCGGGTTCGCGGCCAGCCTCAGCTACCTAGTGAGGCACTCTGCAACTTAGTGAGACTCGGTTTCAAAATAAAGAATAAAACATGGGGCTGGGGGTATAGCTCGGAGGTAGAATGCCCCTGAGTTCAATCCCCAGTACCGCAAAAAAAAAAAAAAAAAAAAAAAAAAAAAAAAAAAAAAAAAAAAAAAAAAAAAAAAAAAAAAAAGAATAAAATGTCATTTGTAGGAAAATGGATGGAACTAGAGAGCATCATGCTAAGTGTGGTCAGCCAGTCTCAAAGGCAAAGGTTATATGTTCTCTCTCACATGAAGAAGCTAGAGAGAAAAATAATAAACAAAAGGGACTTCACATAAATGAGGAGACAGCAGAACTGTGGAAAGGGACTGGGGGAGCAAGTGGGAGGGGGGAAAGGAGGATTGAGGAAGGAAAAAGTCCAAATCATGTTATGTCCACACATGAAGGTATCACTCCCATCCTCACTGACATGTGTGGGGAGGGGTAGGAAAGGGGGTAGATGTAGGGGAAATACACCAGCTGATGTGTGCACCTATGCGTATATCACTTTGAATCTCACTAAGATGTATTACAATGCACCAATAAAAGTACAGAAAGGTTTTTTCAAACAGACTGTTGGACAATATCCTTCATGTGAAATTATATCCCCAATTTAAAATGAAAATAGGGGCTGAGGATGTAGCTCACTGGTGGAGTGCTTGCCTAGCATGCACAAGGCCCTAGGTTAACGTCCACTATACTCCCACCCCACAAAAACATAGAATCAAAATGGAAATAGAAAAATTGGAAGTACCCCATATTCAGAAACTACATATAAAATTATGAATATGTATATTTCTAAGATTCATCTTATCTATTTAGGTTAACTTAGAAAACTGGGCAAGAGATGGCAGAAAGGTATCACAAACTTGAATGGACCAATTAAAAATGACAAAAAGGAGAATACAGAGGCAAGAGAAGTTCACAGCTATCATGGATGTTATTTACAAGGTATATTATGTACACAAGTCCATAACCTGAAATTCCAGAATCCAAAATTTAGTTTAAGTTTGGTGGCAAAACTATTTGGTGGTAAAACTTGACCTGAATTGACACAGGGTTATAAACTGTTATAATATTTAGATAGTTTTGACTGCACACTTGTATGTGCTTGACTGAAATGGTACACAATATATAGTATGCATACCACATCACTTTTCTAAAATCTGAAAAATTCTAAAAACACAACTGACTCCAAGAGGTCTGGATAAGGGAGAATAAACCTGTGTGGCTGTTCTTTCCTGGATGGCTAAAACAATCACATTTTCTGTAGAATCATCCATGCCTAAGAGTTGCAGTGTTAAAAATGGAACAATTCTACTTACTTGGAATGCCTGGGCACCCACCTACATCTTTTCTGTGAAATAAAGGCTAACAATAAACAGGAGTAAAATTAATAACATGAAGTAAAATATACAGGTACTGTCACTGGACTATTCACTATAGTTGCCAAACAGAGGTCAATATAAGCATTATGTTATAGGAATATTTTGTAGTGGTCACATCCAAATCATGTTCAGGATTCAACAGAATTGTATATGTAAGACACAAAGCATATACAGATATTACAGTTTTAGGTCTACTAATGTCTCCAAATTATGTGCCTTAATTAGTCGCAAAATTATTTATGTTCTTCTACAACCATTTACTCAGTCTAACACATGATGAGTTATATTATTTAGAGTCAGGAAAACTCTTCAATCATTAAAACCCTTCTCTCCTGAAAATGGGAGAATTGATCATTAACATTTGAAGATTTTACAGTTCACAAAGTCCTTTCACATATATTATTATTATTACAAATTTTCTTGGCATTTTCATATCATGATCACCTGAAAAATTCATTTCTCCTATTTCTTGTGGCACTGAGGATTGAACCCAGGAGCATTCTACCTTTGAACTACAATCCTACCCACCCCTTTATGAAATTTTTTTTTTGTTTTGAAACAGGGTTTCTCTAGGTTGCTGAGAGTCTTAATACACTGCTTGAACCTGAGATCCTCCTGTCTAAGCCTCCCAAGTACTAGGATTACAGGTATGTGCCACTATGCCTGAATAAAAATTCATTTCTAATATAAAAAATAGCATTACCTTCAATCCATTAGTATTAAGATACATTAAATGTTATTAGTGTTAACAAAAACTATTTAATTTTAGAGAAAATGGTTCTAAAACCATTTTCTCTGAATA
Source organism: Graphiurus murinus (assembly GCA_004027655.1). Lineage (NCBI taxonomy): Eukaryota > Metazoa > Chordata > Mammalia > Rodentia > Gliridae > Graphiurus > Graphiurus murinus. Next base: position 38,676 of record PVLC010007063.1, on the reverse strand, counting down.
TTTAAGTTGTTAAATTCAATCAATAATATAGAAGCTATAGCATGTAAAACTTTTTTTGGTGGTACTAGGAACAGAACCCAGGGGCATTCTACCTCTGCCACCATGCCTGGCTTGTAAAACTTTATTGTGTAAAGAATTTTATTCTTCATATATTTAAAATATTAGCTGGGCATGGTGGTGTACACTTGTGATCCTAGTACTTGGAGGCTGAGACAGGAGGATGGCAGGTTCACAGACAGCCTCAGCTACTTAGTGAGGCCCTCTGCAACTTAGTGAGACTGTTTCAAAATAAAGAATAAAAATTAAAAAAAAATAGAGCTGTGGTATAGCTCGGAGGTAGAATGCCCCTGTGTTCAATTCTCAGTACCTCAAAAAAAAAAAAAAAAAAAAAAGAAGAAGAAGAAGAAGATATTGCTTAGAGTTTCTTATTATAAACAACAATTCTGTGACAATGTACTGGGTGCCCACTAGCTTGCTATATATGCCACATGTATAAATTAATTTTTATAATAACTTTCTAACATACTTTTCTTCTCATTTCATTTTTTTCTTCTTCTTCTTCTTCTTTTTTTTTTTTTTTTGTGTGTGTGTGTGGTGCTGGGGATTGAATCCAGGACCCTGTGCAAGCTAGGCAAGCATAATACCTCTTAGCTATACTCCCCTGCCCTCTTCTTTTAAAAATGGCAAAACTATTAACATTATTTAAAAGCATATCATTTTTCAAATTAATCTGAGATACATTTAATAAAAACTTGGTGAATTATAAATTTTCAGCAGCATATATTATTACTAAAATTTGTAATAAAATGAACATTGAACACTTTACAATAGCCAAGCAACATTGTAAGTGTTGAATATACATAAACATATTAATCTTTATATTACCCTAGGAGATAGATATTTTATTATCCCTACTAAAATAAGGCAAAGAAGGTGGCACAGAGAGGTAATTAACTTGTTCAAGGTCTCCTAGCTATGAGGTAGCACAATCATGATTTGGAACCCAGGGAGTTTGGCTCCAGTGTTTGCACTCTTACGTACTTTGCTATATTGACTTTCTAACAAAAATGATATATTCAGATCAAATTGTGAGTAAATTTTCAAGATATGGAGATTCTTTTCTTCTATCCTATGACATGTTTATTTCTTATTTCTTTGTGGTACTGGGGACTGAACCCAAGAATGCTCTACTATTGAGTTACATCCCCAACCCCTTGGGTTTGTTTTTATTTTTTTTTATTTTGAGGTAGTTTCTAAATAGCCCAGTCTGGCTTAGAACTTGTGATCCTCCTCCTTTAGCCTTCTGAGTATCTGGGACTATAATGTGTGCCACCATGCCCAGCTATTTTTGTTTTCTTAATAACAACAAAATCAGAGCTCTGAGCAAAATTCTAGCAAACATCATAAAAATGGATCTTAATCATAATACTTTGGCTTTTTGGGGGGGGGGCACTGGTGATTGAACCCAGGGTTATTCTACCTCTGAGCCACACCCCCAGTCCTATTTTATTTTTTTGAAAAAGGGTCTCACTAGGTTGCTGAGAGTCTTGCTACATTGCTGAGGCTGTCCTCCAATTTTGATTCTCCTGTCTTGGCCCACCGTACCCAGCACGTCATAAGCTTTTAAACAGAGATATCAATTTCTGTTGGGCACAGTGACACATGCTTGTAATCCCAGTATTTGGGAGGCTAACACAGGAAGACCACAGGTTCATAGCCAGCCTCAGCAACTTAGTGAAGCTCTTGGTAACTTGGTGAGACTCTGTTTCAAAGTAAAGAAATAAAATAGGGCTGGGAGTGTAGCTCAGAGGTAACACCTCTGGGTTCAATCCCCAAGAACACACACACACACACACACAAAGGAAAAAAAAGAAAGGAAGGAGGAAAAAGGAAGGAGGAAAGAAAGAGGTGACCTGTTTTTTTTTTTTTTCTGGTACTGGGGATTGAACTCAGGAGCATTCTACCTCCAAGCTATACCCCCAGCCCTATTTTTTATTCTTTATTTTGAAACAGGATTTCACTAAGTTGCAGAGTGCCTCACTAGGTAGCTGAGGCTGGCCACGAACCCGGATCCTCTGGTCTCAGCCTCCCAAATGCTGGGATTACAAGTGTGAGCCACCACGCCCCGCTTTGACCCATTCTTAAGGAAACAATTTTTGAAGAATTAAATTGAATACTGATGGTCTATTATACAGTTTTGTTTTGTTTTAGAAAATATGTATCTATAAATATACATTGAAAAAAAATTTCTAAACTTAAGCAAATAGCAAGAAATCCCAAAAACTTATGTTTTTTTTTTTTTCTGGTTATACTTTTAGTTCAGTGCATTTTAGTTCATTCTCATTTCCTCCAAGGTATCTGCATAACTAGTCTCATCAAGTTGCTAAAGGCAAAGTAGAGAAGCAGAGCAGTTATCCTTTCAAAACAAATCTTTCAAAACTCACCAAAAGAATTTTCAAAAGGGCATATTCTTTGCCTCCTTTTAATATCGTAATCTCTCACTGGCCTAATTCTCCTAGCTGAATGTCTTTCCCGATACATAGAACCCTAGTAAATGTAAAAAATTATGGGTAAGAGTACAATTTCAGTGGAAGCTGTATTCCTAAGATTTAAAACATCCCAAAGAAGCTAGATACTTGCTAAAAATGTTACTCCTACTATAGTAAGAAGTGAGTATCACATGAGATGTATTTCAAGTTTCATTATAGTTATATCCAAATGTTAATAGGAAAGCTCATCAGACAGCATGCTCTGGGTCAGTGATTCCCAAATGCAAGATGTTTTTACTGGCCTATGGCACTAAGTTAAAAAAAAAAAAAAAAAAAAAAGACAGGAATAAGTTTCTCATAAAGGTAAATGCATTACTATTAAAGTCTTTCTGTTACTAATTAAGTTCTTTCTGTTAGTACCAAAATGTCATTTTTAAAATAGGAAGGTAGTCACAGTAGATGGCAGGTTTTTGTTGTTGGTTTTCACTAGGTAAAATAAGAAACTGGTGACTTGGTCAGTATCTAATTTATATTTCCTTTAATTTTACTGATTTGTGAATTTTAAACAGACTGGGAATCAATGTTCTTAAGTTACTTCTGTATTGTGATCAATAGATTATTTCCACTGGATTCTTCTGTACAATATTTATAAGTGTTATAACTAAACATTTGCTATAAATGCATTGCATGGACTCTGTTCAAGTCTTACCTTATCTGTGATTCCACATTGGACTCCTTAAGTCCTCCATAAACTTACTTTTGATTAAACCTCTTTAGCACTTATAACCCATAGTTCTACAACTAGCAATTTATTAGGTACATGGCTTTAGAACTTTAAGTACATTTGTCTTAATTTCTCATAAACAGCTGAAGGGCAGGAACCATCTCTTATTCTTAAAAATGAACAACAGTAAGGATAATAATAGGTATACATTGAAAATCTGGTGATTGACAAAGAGATATACTGTATTATGTTAATCACATTTTCTTAGCTAGTTTGTCCCTCAACCAGGAATAGAAATCCCTAGGTTTTCTAATTCTTTTGCTTGGTGACCTGGTACATTCAATTCAACACATAGAAAATCTCTTTCTTGTACTTGGAAAATCCTCTTCCACCTCGGGTATCACATCCCAGGTTGTTGCAATATTCTGGTTTTCAACATGCATCACTCATATGTAACAATAGATATTAGATTTTCAGAAATGGGAAGCATTCACTTTAAATAAGCCATTAGTTTACAAGGCAAAGAAGCAAAATCATAAATAACTGCATATTATAGCAAACAATTAAGGGCACAAAAAAGACTACTGTTTGTTGATACCATCTACAAATGTGGCTAACATTATTATCAATACTATCATTTTTAAAAGCTAAGGAATCAGGTAGAAATAGATGTTATTGAAATAACAATGTAAGAAAAATGTGCATTAGTATTTTCTGTGTGACTTTCAAGTTCACTTTGTTTTGATACTTTTCAGGTCAAGTGAAATGCTGAAGGAGCCTGCCCTAATTTTCCCTCCCATGCTTAGTTAGGTGGTCCTCTTTTATGCTACCACAGCATCACCATCACGACATCTACCCTTCCTGCCTGTGAGCTACACAAGGGCAGGATCAGCCACTCATCTCTCCTAAGTCTGTCTAACATGACTCTCAACCATCTGGCAAATAAACAATTACTACCCAAATGAAGGAGTGGAAGAATAACAGGAAGAAAGGTAAGTAGAATGAAATTAAATGCCTTTTTGACCAAAATAAGCTCTGCTATGGGACATCAAAAAACTATTACAGATATGGTTAATGGGGTAGCTTAAGTCAGTAAGTTAAGTTGTAAGCTATGACAATTCTGCTGCTGAGTTTAGCAAATTTTATAGAGGAAAAAAAAAAAATCAGAGAAGCTTGAGCCAAATTTGATGTACTCACAGGAACCGAAAGAAAGTAGGACCTGTTATAGAGTTGAAGGAGGGCCTGAGTAAACTAACAGGAAATAAAATACAGTAAAGACAATTGTTTTAGAATACTGCAAAGTGAAAAAAACAAAAATGTCAGAATCCAATGTTTTCAGACAACATTTCTTAATGAATAAGACTTCTTCCTAACCTTTTCCACTTAATAACCCTAATAAAATAAATGGAGTAAGAGACAAAAAAAAGAAGAAACCTAATTTATTATAACAGATATTAAAGCCCCTATTTATATCTCTCCAAAGTACTCAATGTTGACATACTGTTACCATATCCTTAATTATAACATCCCTTCCCATATAAAAATGTAGGTGAATAATTTATATACAGTAAATCAACTGAAATTTACAGTTGAACTAGTCATTTTCTCACATGTACACTACATATGTATTATATACTTATATAGAGCCTACAAAAAAAACATTTAAAACAAATGAATCGAGTCCTGATTCTCACCTCAAATATTGAAAAATAAATAGATTCAACAGTCAACATATAACATCTCTGGACTTTTATAAGTAAGAATGTCTAAATAGTATATGTAGTTAATAAACATAACTATTTGATTTATAGAATTATAGAGTTTCAGCTTAAAAGAACTAGACTGCCTACCTAAAGGGGTAGCTGAAGTCAAAAGTACTTCTATGAGCAAATATGTACATATTCTTAAAATCTTAAAATCAAATAAATGTAAAGGAATATATTGTAACCCAATTAAACATATTAAACATTTTGTAGGAATTTAAGTTTCAGGTTATATAAAAGCTACAGAAACATGCCAGTTTTAATAATAAATTAAAATTACCTGTTGAACAAAAACATTGTTGAGGTGACTGGCCAGTCTCCGGGCAAAAATTTCTCGCAGATCACTGAAACGCTGCTGCTGCTGTTTGACAGCCAAAAGCATGTCATGGCCTGAAATAAAAATCTTTTTTTTTTTGACTGAACTAATAAGGGTAAAAAGATTTTCCCAAAGTTTAATGAATATATTTCTTATTGTACCCATATTTAAGTTTTGAAGAATCCAAAGTTTTACTGGTTTATTCACTTCCTTTTATAAAAGGTAAGGCGGAGAAAAAATTGAAAGCACAATGATTGTGCCTCAGCACTGTGCAGTAACTACTGGAAATGTGGTTCTAGGACTTCAGGCCAGACCTCCTATACCTGAAGGTGGGACCTGGCAATCTGTTTTAAAAGCCTTCTAGGTAACTCTGATGCATACTCAAATTTTGAACCACACTAGAAAAACTTTATGCTATCTGCTAATGCTAGAGAAACCCTATGCTAGCTAACCCATTAACTTTGAGCTAGGTTCTGTGGACAGTACTAAAAAGGATCAAAGTATTAACTAGAGATACTGGTGGTCAATAAGAGAAATGAAATGAAAAAGTACTTAACATCAATGTATTGAGAAATAGCAAAAACTTGTTAAAGTAACTAATAATGTAATCCTAAAGCATTTGGCCCATGTTACTTCTTTCCAAAATCTTGCACAAACTTACAGACTTATCTCAATTCTTGGTCAGATTTTATCATCTCCAGTGAACATACCTGGTCGAAGAGCTACATTCATGCACTGCAAAAGGGCATCAGCAGCATTGGTGCAGGCCTCAATGCCTCTGGAAGAAGCAAGATCTCCTTCCTGAAGGGCCTTTATGTGACCTTTAGCCAAGTCCATGTGGTTCTGGAATAAATGCAAATATACCACTAGTACATATAATTTTGGGGAATTTTTGTGTGTGTGTGTGTGGGGGGGGGTACTGGGGATTAAAACCAAAGGTATTTTACCTCTAAGCTACACTCTCGGCCTCTTTTTATTTTTTGTCTTGTAACAGGGTCTCACTAGATTGTTAAGTGTTTATAAGTTGCTGAGGCTATTCTTGAACCTGAGATCCTCCTGTCTCAGCCTCCCAAGTACTAGGATTACAAGCATACTCCACTACAGTTGGCTTACTTTTGGGAAGCCTATAGGTAATATTCTACTCAATCTTATCAATAAGTCTTTGGAATTATCTTGTTAATTAAATCCTGTTCTTATAAGGAAACTTGAAAATGTTTACAAATGGATTATATACATATTGTCACTAGTCTTTCTGTTTTTGTTTTTGTTGGTAATTTATAAAAATCCTCACCACAAGGAACTCTATCTCTGACAGGAGTTTCACATTATTGGTGTTACTAAGATGAATGAGGTGGTTGCTTTCAGAGATCTGATCCATTTGTTCTTTTACACTTTGGAGCATTTCCTCATAACTGCTCAATTTCAGTTCAATCTGGTCCACCTCCTTCAGAGCTTCATCCAGCAACTTCATCAGGGTGTTCACTTGTTTCTCAGAGGCCATGATTGACTGGATATTGGCCTAGAAAGTGAAAGACAGAAATAATACTTCATGTTACTTACATGTGTAAAACAAGTATAAAATGAAATGTTGTTTAATCTCTTTGAGAGCAGAATATAAAAAATTGATACATATCTACATATCTACCTTATTTATCAGTTTATCACTCTATACTTATGTTTTAATTTTTACACAGTAATCCATGAAGGTACACTTGCCTCTCTATCAAGGTTAGGGACTATTCCTGTGTATTCTGAATTTCCAGAGACTTCATGAGTAAAAGTTCTGGCTCAGAAGGTATCATCAGTAAGGCACAGTCTCATTTCTATAAATGTAGGGGCATTATGCCATGTCACCTCTAACATTTCTTCTACCAGTTACAGGAATGTTCTATACTTCTTAACATTCATGTAAAATGCTAAGTAGGAGCACAAATACCTACATAATATTTTAGTTGAGAGGAGTAGCAGTGTTATAACAGTCTTTGAAGAATACATAGAATTAATTTATAACTGCAGTATGACTGGTAACAATAGGATGTGGAAGAATATATGGAAAAAAGCTAGCTTCTTCAATCATCCTTTTCCTTTTCTCTTTCATTTATAACTATGTTTTCTCCCCCAAGCAAAGCAGTTATGAGCCATAATCCCCTTATCCCTATTTTCTAAATGTTCTGCCTATTGATTCTAAATTCTCTGAAATAAGAAGATGCCAAATCTAAAATTAAACTGCTAAGTAATGTGATGACTTAGAACAGATATGCAATATTAATTAGAAAAGAAAATATAATTAATCCATGTTATGGCAAGTAACATGGTACAATGAAAAACTTGAGACAAGTATCATTGATGCTATGATTGATGCTATGATTTCATACACATTATTTTATATACTAGTCACAATAACTCAACTGTAAGTGCAGCCCAACTCTAAGGGTCAGAAGGGCTCAGAACCCACTAACATCTCCTAAGTAACAGATGGGATTTGAACCTGCCCAGGACAATTTTCACTTTAATATATTAAACATCTTGAAATCTTCTGTAGGCTTTGTTTCCAGTGAGTTTTGCAAACTTGTAAGCTTGGACTACTCAGGTAATTTCTCTCGGCCTGTGTTAGATCAGATGACTTCTGTACCTTTCATGTATACAGCATCCAAGCTCTTTAAGTCTTTAAAATGCTCCTAATGCTCTGAAGGATTTCTTAAAATGTTTTCTTTTTCTTGAAAACAAACAACCCAAGTGATTTGTTCTGTTCTCATGTAAGTGGTACTGTGCTTTAAATTTACAAGCTCAGAAACCATGCCTACAAATGGAAAGCTATATTCAAAAACATTCTAGCCTATAAATCCATGATCAATTTCCCTGGCTCTCCTGTTTTCTCTACACTTACTCTGCTCAATTTGGTAAATGATTCACTTATTTCAGTTTCATTTCTCTCATTCTAGCTTGTACTTATTTTTTCTCCATACAATAAAAATGCTACTGAACTGTTCTGAGGTGTTTCAGAGGCTGGGGAATCAACCCCTAAGATGGTCTCTGGTTGTCTACTTTTTTCTTCCATCATGTCATATCAAGAACCTTCCAAAATCCAGAACTTCAGTCAACCACCTTCATTGGCTTAATGGGAATTGTTCTATCTTTTGAACGAGCACAGTGAAACACTGATGGCAGCTGGTAATGTATTTACAAATAAAGACAGCAATAATCACACTATAAAGGCTGAAGTGCTGAGACAGTAAAATATGAACATCACCAGCCTTCTCAATCTATTACACATCACTTATTCATAGATGACAAGAAAATCTTACCCCATCTAGCACCTGCAGCTCTCGGGACAACTTTTCTGCAAAGGCTTCGGCATTAGAGATGGCATACTCACAGCCTTCCATCATTATTTCAATATCTTGCTCTTCTCTTGCATTTAATTCCTGGTACTCATCTACTGCTTCTTCATCCCCTCCTGTCACACTCTGGTTTTCTCCACTTGGAACAGATTCTTAAAGAAGGTAAAAATTAAAAATGAAATAGTGGAAAACTAGAAAGGACTGAAACATCGTACTTATAGCTAGGTAAGATCAGTTATAAGCACAGGTTATATTTAGTGGCTGAAAAACAGAAAAAAAAATGATTCAAAATATATAAAAAAAACCCTCAAATTTTATTTTTACATAGCATTGCATGTTAATGAAATAAAATCCTAATAAAATAACAAAAAGCATGCAATCTAATACACTGATTAATTTTTAAGTGTTAAAATAAGCTTTAGTCCCAATTTCTTCAAACACACTTAAGATAAAATACAAACACAAAACACAAAAATATGAGGAAATCTTTTTTCCTACCTGAGGTGATTGTTGCTTTCATAAAACAATGATTATAAATTCAATATACATGAAAACAATTTACTTCCCCTTTTTCCAAGGTAACATTTTTCTTTTGTTGTTTATGTTCTTTTCATCTTTGTTATTTTTTCTTTTAAATAACTTAATTGAAAGATGCATCTATAACCCACATATGTTCTGGATATTGAAAATATCAACCGAATCCTTCCTTCCTCCCTTAAAATATCAACTGAATCCATCCATCCACTCCTTCCTTCTTTTCTTCCTGTTGAACCCAGGGACATCTTCTGAGCTACACCCCCGGCACTATTTTATTTTTTTTTGAAACAGCATCTTGCTAAGTTGCTAAGGGTCTGGCTAAGTAGCTGAAGCTGGCCTCGAACCTGAGATCCTCCTGTCTTAGCCTCTAAAGTACTGGGATTACAGGCATGTACCCTACACCTGGCTGAAATATCTATTTCTTTTGTTTAAAAACATTTCACATGCATCAATAAAATAGTTAAACTATAGAAGCTTCTCAGTAACTCTAATATATGAACAGCAACAATATGGTGGCTTGAAACTGCAAAAATGTAAATGGTCTTCATGCTTTATAACAAAAGACCAAAAGGTCAAATCTGAAATACATTCTGAATAGATGTTTCGGTTCATTTTTTTTTTTTTTAAAGAACACACTTAGCAAGTGAGAATTTTATATAAGCTTAGAGATTAGATTAGATAAAATTAAAAGAAATCCTTTTTAACCCACTATGAGATTATTTTGCAACACTAAGTAAAATTACTGATTTTCTAGGCTTCATAAGATATGATTTAAATCACATACCCTGAGTTCTTTTAGTATTCATTATTTTACATGAACATGTTTATGTTCAACATTACTTGAAATGTATTTATTTGTTCCAGTACAAAAAACCACATAATTCAAAGAAAAAAGGATTTTCTCCGAAGAATGGTAACAAATTAGGCAGATTTAGTTACAGTTCCAGAAAAAAAAAAAAAAGAGGACTAAAACTTTTTGTATAGGCAACTATAATAAATGTTTAGAGAGGCACCACAGCTCCCTGTCCTTGGTGTAGGGCCTTTTTAGTTCAGTTCACTGTGGGAATGTTTAGCTGCCGGGTGTAACTGCTTACTAGCCACTAGAGGGCAGGGACTGCCCACACTGTTCTGTACAGCTCCTTACACAGACATTTCAAATAAGGAAATATTTTAAACGATCATAACTGCTTTGGAAAGAAATATTTTCTTTCTCCCCTGAAACAGTCCTTTGGAAGCCAATAATAAGTACTAACATTCATTTTGTTACCATATGGACTTTGTAATAAATTTATCTTTGCATATAGCTTCATAAAATATGCAACCAATAGTACGTAACAAAAGCAAGTGGTAGAAACACACGGAATAGAATAAGAAGAAAAGGTGTTACGCACCTTCTGTAACTTTAGGCAGTTCTGGAGAGTAAAAAGGTACGAAAAAAGCAGAGGAAAGTAAGCAAAGAATATTAGCTGGGTAGAAAAGTAAACAAGTTTAAATTTTTTTTTAAACTACTACCCATATTTCATTTGAACTTCATGCTAAATTAAGGTTCAAGAGACAACATCAAATCAATTACAAAGCGTAACTATCTGTAAGAAATAAATTTCCAGGATTCACTTTTCTTATTAATTTTTGGACAGTAAAAAAATTTATCTATTTACTTTTAGTCTTTTAAGAAACCGTATTGACTAGTCCTTGGAGGAGAAACTGGGAAACAAGAACTTTTCCTGGGGATTATTTTTAGATCAGTTGTGACTCATGCATTTAGTGTAGTTATTTTCATTCCAGATCCAAAGCTTTACCCAGATACTCCTTCACAAAGGATTAGTCACAAAACACTGTTAGGAAGGACAACATTGAGGCAAGTAAAACAGACACTTGAAATATCAGTTCAAGCCAGTGGTTAAGGATTTAATCAGACTGTTTAAAACTCAGGCTACAAGGAAAAGAGTGAAAGATGAAAATGTCAAACAAAAACTTATACTTTAACCACTACGACATTCCTCTTTTAAAACTCATATTCTGCTGAGAAACCCGAATTATTTAATGCTAACATTTAACTCTCACTAGTAAAAACTACCAAAATTATCACTGCTAACATTAACAATTAAGAATAATAGTCTTACTTGGATGCTTATTTAGCTCTTCATAGGAGGTAATAAAAATTTGTTTTCTAACTTTACCCAAAGCTTAGAGACATTTAATTTTTTTAAAATGGGAATTGGGCTAGGGATGTAGCTTGCTGGTAGAGTGCTTGCCTAGCATGCATGATGACCACCAAAAATAAATAAATAAATAATTTAAAAAATAATAAAGAAAGAAAAATGGGAATGGTGATTTCAAGGCCCATTAAAACAAGTTTTTAGACATTAACAAAACTATTCCCTGAACACTAAACCAAAGCAACCGTTATTGATCTATATAAAACAGTTTTTAAAATGAGATCCTAAAGGATCTCAGTGTCTGAAAACTGATCTCAATTAATGTTTATAAACCTGAAAATATCTATACTTTCATGTTATGCCCTGAGGTTTTAATCTTTTTTTTTTTTTTTTTTTTTTAAAGTTAGACACTTGATTCTCAAAAACAATAATACTCTTGTCATTGCTTCTGGCAGTATTTCTTAATGAAGTAGATCAAGAAAAGGATAGATTTTTCTATGTAGCTGTCTTAATGAAATATATTGGTTTAAAATACATGTTAGGCAAAAATTAACATTTGGAAATAATACATATATTTGAAAATAGAAGAGCACGCTTGTGAATGAATCATTTACTCATCAGAATGTTAAATCCTAAAATGGTAAAAAATAAAAACAATTTGAAGCAAATTAATGCACAATTCAAGACAAAAATTTATCATAAATTTTATGAAGGTCATTCCCTCAACACACTCAACTGCCAAGGCTCTGGGGACTATACTGGTAAGATGATGATAGGGCTCCTACCCAAAGCCAGCCCCAACGGGAGGAACAGCAGAGACTGACAGGCTTGCCTCTGCCAGTTCTATACATTGTGCCTAAAACCAACAGGATATAGCACTCAAAGCCCACTGCCAAACAGCAAAAAGAGTAAATAAAACAAAATAGAGAAGAGAGAGAGGCCAGGGTCTAAATGAATGGTGTGATTTAAATTAGGCATTAAAATTGTTCAATATTGGCATTTCAGATGTTTCAACCTTTCTGAAAGAAAAAAAGTTTCTATGTTAAATGCTAATCTACAATTGGGGACAAATCTAACTTTTATTTCTTTTTTTTTTGCGGTACTGGGAGTTGAACTCAGGGGCATTGTACCTCTGAGCTGTACCCCCAGCCCTATTTTTTATTCTTTATTTTGAAACCGAGTCTCACTAAGTTGCGGAGTGCCTCACTAGGTAGCTGAGGCTGGCCGCGAACCCGGATCCTCCGGTTTCAGCCTCCCGAATGCTGGGATTACAAGCGTGCGCCACCATGCCTGGCTTAACTTTTATTTCTAATATATAACTTCATACAAATCCAAGAGTTTTATTTTTTTCTCAGAAAAGAAGAGCAACCACTCTGTTCACCTTAATTCTAGTCATTTCAACGATTTTCTTTGAGATAAAGAACACAATACAAATTGTATCCCCAAGGCATTCAGAACCATAGTTTTGTAATGTTTATGCCTTAATGAAAGAAAACTTAGAAGTATAAAGATCTCATTGTACACTTTCAATGATTAGAAGTAGACTTTTGTCTTGAAACATAAAACCATTAATAGTAACATTGCTGAAGATGGACGGATCTAAAATATCCCAACTAACTTCATATCTAAGGATTTTTATGCTGATAACAGAATAATAAGAGCTAATATTTGCTAGGCATTTACTATAAACCTGGCTCTGTTCTCATCATGCTCATATCTTGAGAAACTTAACCCTTACTACGACCTCATGCGATGGGTGCTATTATCACCTCTATTTCTGACATGAGGAAAACTGACACATCGAGATTTAACAGCTATTCAGGTCAGATGGTAGGCAACAAAGCCAGAATTTGAAGCCAGGCACGATGACTTCGAGTTGCTTTTAACCACTACACCTGTATTCTGCACAAAAATACTGCCTAAGGATATTCATCCCAGAGCTGTTTAAAATAAGACTCAAAAATTAAAATAAGTGATTAGTTAAAGAGATTATGATATATTCATACAATGGAATACTATTAAAAATAATGCTGGAATAAATATTTAATAATGTGAGAAATGTTCATGATACATTATATGAAAAAGCACATTAGGAAAGAGAATGTAAATGTCTTTATTTTAAAAAAGTATTTAAAGATGCCTACAGAAAAAACTAGAAGAATACCTACCAAAATGTTAGCAGTAGTTATCTCTGAGGAGTAAGTTTATGAGTGATTTTTATCATTTTCATTTAATGTATCAATATCCTACAATGATCAAGCATCATTTCTTCAATAAAAATTATTTTTTAAATTCCTTTATCACGTAATTCAGTATTCTAATTACTTTAAATAACATCAAACTATACATTCACTTAAAGAAACACTTAATTTTTTATATACATTTTATTTACTTTACCTTCCAAAAGCTGTGAGCTAACATTGACAAAATCAATTTTCTTCCGGAGATATCGCTGATTCAATTTCCAAATGCAGGAGATAAATGCATTCTTTTCAGCAGTGCTGCTGGCAACCCATTTATATACTTTTTCAAAATGCAAGTCAAATTCAGGATTTTCCTGAAATAAAAACATACCAAAGATACTGTTTTTGATCAGATGTCTTTTTGTTAGTCATATAAAATCTTTATTTAAAAAAAACATTGACGCTGTTCTTAGTGTGTGGGGGGGAGAGAGATCATTACAAATCAGCTAAACAATTTGAAGAGAAGAGTTCAGAGAATTCAATTTATAGCAAAAACTTTGCCACCCAAAAGAAGCTAGATTAAAAACAATAACATAGTGTTGTGGTCATTTTCTTCCCATGCTCTTCAAGTCTGTAAGTGGAAGTATAGATTGTATACCTCATGGCTGTGTGGCTTAGCTTCCTTGTCAGTGAGATGTCAATGGTCTCTAGGTTTGATGTGGATCTAGTGTTTCTTTTAAAATTGCCATGGAAGCCAGGCGTGGTGGCACACACTTGCAATCCCAGTACCTGGGAGACTGAGACAGGAGGATCCAGGTTTGTGGCCAGCCTCAGCTACAACAGAGAACTTAGTGAGACCCTGTTTCAAAAATAAAGAATAAAAAATAGTGCTGGGGGTGTAGCTCGGAGGTAGAATGCCCCTGAGTTCAATCCCCAGAATCAGGGGGAAAAAAAAAAAAACATATATATATATATCCATCCCATGGAATTTTAGAAATATATCTCTGATAATGTATTATTATTAACTGCAATTTGACACTGCTTGGTAAGGAATAGGTCTTCTAATTATAAGATATAAGAAAAATACAATCCATACCCTGATATACTTTTTTAAGAACAAATGAGGTAAAAAGTAAGGAGTGCCCCTATTGTTTTCTATTTTGAAAATAAAGAATGATCACAGATATCTCAAAAATAAAAAATGCGGGCAGGCTTTAAAGTTCTTTCAAGTGACAAAACTGAACCAATCTGAAATCATTAACTATGCTTTCTACATGTCTATTAAGCCACATTACAGCAATAATTCAATGCTAGGCTAATATTTCTTTCTTGAGTATAGAACTACTTGACCATTATATAAAAATAAAAATAAATGATTATACACTTTTATTCAATTCTAAGGAATTAAAAAAATAGACTCAAGGGCTCTACAAGGCGGAAAAATAATAAAATGTTTCATCTATTCATAGCATAATTTAGAAGCTGGGTGTAGTGGTGCATGCCTATAATCCCATTACTTAGGACGCTGATATGGAGGATGGTAGGTTCCAGACCAGCCTCAGCAACTCAGTGAGACCCTGTTTTAAAATAAAAAGGGCTGGGAGGATAGTTCAGAGGTAGAATGTCCCTGGGTTCAATCCCTAGTACCAAAAATAAAAAAATAAAAAAAAATGAAGAATAATTTAAGGGGAACAAAATGCAAATACAGATTTTAAAGGCAAGGGAAGTATATGAAACTCTTACTTTGAAAAATTGGGACATTGGAGATGAGCCCTTGGAGATGAGGACTCAACCTCTGGTACAATAATCACATAGCAGCCAGAACGACTAATTAGTTCAACTTATAGCTTAATAAACAGAATTGGGAGCATCAAAAATTACAGTAAAAAGGTAATTATTTTATTACTTAAAAAAACCAAAAAACTAAGAGTATTGGCAACTAACATGAAACTTGATGGGAAATGATCTTCTCCCTGGGAATACTTCCCATAATGCCATAAAAGAAGCTGAGTGCTCCAGTAGCAACATTCACACAAATCAATGTGTGATACTAAATGGCTAACGTTAGGCTATGTATAAAAATTTTATATTTTATATCCATATATAGTGTACACACACCAAGGTGTCTACATAAAATGAAGGGGAAAAAAACCATTAAGCCAGTCAGCAGAGAGGCATCAGCCTTGAGAGCATTCAAGTAAGTGTTCAGCAACATTAGTGAATTATGCACGTCAACAGGGTCACAAAGTGAAAACCAGTAGAGAGAAAAAGGTTGCTTAATCAAGATGCATTTATTTCTAACAAGCCCTTCAAGTACTTGTTCTTAAACAGAAACCTATCAAGCTTTCTACTCTTGATCCCTCCCTACAGTAACAGAAACTATTCACTCAAGTTTGTTAAACTTTCTAGTTTTCTTTCCAAATGTACTCATACTCATTCTCCCTCTCCCTGACCTATCCCTTTCTTCCCTCTCTCCCTGCACTTATTAAATTATTTCTATATTTTTCTTTCTTTTATAAATTTAGGAAAACCATTGAAGAACACAGCATATACTTTTTTTTGTTTCGTTTTTTTTTTTTTTTTTTTTTTTTGCAGTACTGGAGATTGAACTCAGGGGCATTCTACCTCCAAGCTATATCCCCAGCCCTATTTTTTATTCTTTATTTTGAAACCGAGTCTCACTAAGTTGCAGAGTGCCTCACTAGGTAGCTGAGGCTGGCCGCGAACCTGGATCCTCCGGTCTCAGCCTCCCGAATGCTGGGATTACAAGCGTGCGCCACCACGCCCGGCTTGTTTCGTTTAATTGGTGCATTGTCATCATAAATCTTTGTTAGGTACAAACTGGTAAAGGTGTACATGCACACATTTCTCATTTAACCCTTCCCCAATTCCCGCCCACTCCCTCTTCCTCCCTCCTTCTCAAGTTCAGTTTAGTGATTGACCTTGATATATTTGTGAAAGTACATCACTCTATATTTTTCTAAAAATTGAATTTTCCTTAGGAATAAACAAGAGGCCTAGTTTACTTAAAATGGTTTTTTAAAAAACGCCTTAACTGTATTGGGAAGAAATAATCATACAGATAGGCAGGACTCTCTTAAAATCTTTTCTTTTTCTTTTTTCTTTTTTGCACCTAACTCAACTACCTGTTGTTTTGCTCACTTTTTCTGTATGTGTGTGTGTGTATGGAATATGGGGGCATCCTACCTCTGAGCTACACCCCAGCCCTATTTTATTCTTTTATTTTTGAAACAGGGTCTAAGTTACGGGGTTACAAGCATGCACCACCATGCCCTGCTTGTTTAATTGCTTGGCAAAGGTCTTTTTACTTTCTTTGTGCCCTTACAATAAGCATATGGGACTTACAGAGTTAAATCAAAGTGTGCCTATAGTTATATTAGTGTAAGCCTTGCTGTTAGTCACATCAATAGCACAAGTGGACGTGGTGCAAAGTATTCTTTTTTTTTTTTTTTTGTGGTACTGGGGATTGAACATTCCACCTCTGAGCTATACCCCCAGCCCTATTTTTTATTCTTTATTTTGAAACAAGGTCTCACTAAGTTGCGGAGTGCCTCACTAGGTAGATGAGGCTGGCCTCAAACCCGGATCCTCCCGTCTCAGCCTCCCAAATGCTGGGATTACAAGTGTGCACCACCACGCCTGGCTGCAAAGTATTCTTTAGTGTCTGGAGGGGCCTTGGGCTGCCGAGGAAGAAGAGGGCTAGAGAGGAGGAGGTGGAAGAAGCACTTAACAATTGGAGGAGCTCTGCTGTTCCTACAGTTGTACAAACTGGTAAAGCCTTGAGTTGCCAGGAATATAGGTCCTTTAATGTGATTATCACATTTTTCACTTTTCTTGGGGTTTCAATGTAGTTTAAGTATATAAATCTTATTATTTAAATTCCTTAAAACAAAGTTTGTAATCACTTTCATTTCCTTTTTTTGAATTATTGGGTACTAGGGATTGAACCTGGGACTGGTCTACTTGAGCTATACTCCCACCCCTACTTTATTTTTTTATTTTTTGGTACTGGGGATTGAACTGAGATGTACTCTACCACTGAGCAAGCGAGCTATTTACTTATTTATTTATTTATTTATTTATTTTTAAGCAAGGTCTCATTAAGTTGAAAGGCTGACCTTGAACCTGTGATCCTCCTATCAGTCGCTCATTGTACTGGGATTATAGGCTTGTGCCAACACCATGCCTGGCTTCATTTCCTCTTTTTTGAACCATAAACATCAAAGCTGTGGCGTCAAAAGGCCAGCTGGCTGCCTCCACTGGTGATTCTACATTAAATTGAAGTGTGTCCCTTCATGAGGACACACTTTAATTATATTACACATGATTTTGAACCAGGCTTAACCAAAATGATAAGGATTTTTTAAAAATTAACTCACATACCAGTTTACAATCCATATTAATTTACAGATTATGTACTTAGTATACTCAACGTAAATATAGAAAATATATAGGCACATTTACTTTCCACTGGTTTATGTAGCTTATATTCAAAATATAATTTTAGTTCTTTAAAAAAGCAAAAGCAATAGCACAAACATACATATGCACTTATTTTTAGCAGCTGAAGAGTTGGGAGTAAGGAAGTAGAAAGCTGAATAATATACTTTAGACTATTTCTCAGTTAGGTGGTAGACTAGTGTCCCCAACAGCAAGTTTAGATTAGGTTAGTATACACAGTACTATGTTATAAAATGACAGACACTTTCTGAACACGGGTCAAAGAACTAAGAAAAGCATACTTTGATAGCATCTTTGGCATCTACCACAGCAAGGTCTCGAAGGGCCCAAGCAATCTGCCTCTTGTAGAAATCTCCCTTATCGGACTTCTTGACTTTGACCACCTTTACCTGCACAGGGCGTTCAGTTGTCACTGTTGAGTAAAGAACATACTTTCATTAGACATATTGTTCACTTGCTCAGTCTCCATTTACTCACTGTAAATAAAGCTTCTGGGTGCCTGGTACATGATATTAAAATAGGTGTGATATAACAAGTGAAGTGAGGAATGCACAGAATCCTAAAGGAAGGATCTAAATCAGACTAGAGGGTCAGAGGCCTTGAGAAGTAAAACTTTGGACATTTTAAAGGAAGAGTACATGTTCAATATGGTGAAAGGAAATGTTACTACAAAAAAATGGAAGTTCAGATCATAAAAAGGCCTTTATCTGAAGTTGTGGGGGTGCCATTAAGGATTTCACTAAGGAAGTGATCTGTTCTAATTTCTAGTCTCAAAAAACTACTCTGGCAAAAAAATGGAGGGTAAGCCGGGCGTGGTGGCACATGCTTGTAATCCCAGCATTCGGGAGGCTGAGACCGGAGGATCCGGTTCGCGGCCAGCCTCAGCTACCTAGTGAGGTACTCCGCAACTTAGTGAGACCCTGTTTCAAAATAAAGAATAAAAAATAGGGCTGGGGGTGTAGCTCGGAGGTAGAATGCCCCTGAGTTCAACTCCCAGTACCGCAAAAAAAAAAAAAAATGGAGGGTGGACTGGAATGAATGACAATACATTAGAAAAAATAAATGGTTTTTCCTACAAAACTCTAAAATCTCCTTAAAAATGTAACATACCAAAACTAACCAAAAAGTGAAAAATTATAACTATTAAAGCTATTGCATTACCAAGTAAAAATCTCCCTTTATTCTCCACCCCAAATAAATTAGTCTGACAGTTTTACTGTTACCTTTCCCAAGCTTTCATGGAGCAAATTAAGTCCAAACTCATATAACTACTTCAGTATGAGAAAAAAAGGGACTGTTCCCCCATTTACCTTATAACTTTGATTACAAATTTAGACAAAGATAATGTGAAGAAGAATATTGTGACCATGTAACTAATAAATGAGAGTACAAAACAAATAATTGTATTGGCAAACAAAGTATAATTACAAAGGTAATGCTTCATTTCATCAAATTTAAGACTTGATTTTTTGCACATTTAAAAATCTGTGAAATCAAGGTATTAACAGTAAATCCAGTATCTTTTTTTTTTTTTTTCCAGTATTGGGATCAAACCCACGGCCTTGCACATACCAGACAAACACCATCTTAAGGAGCTACACTCCCAGCCCCTATTGTGCAATTTTTTTGGTACCTAAAATAATAATATATGCTACAGTAGATTATGACTGAGGTTATTCCAAGAAGCTAATTTATCGCTTAAAAATCCAAGTACAATTATTCACTACACTAGCAAATTTAGGGAGAAAATTATAACATTAACAATGTGAAATGGCACTTTAACTCAACATCCATTCATGATATTAAAAAAAGATGATAAAGAAGGAATAAGAGTGTAAGAAGCCAAAAACAGAAGTTTTACTATCATGAAGGATAGCTACAAAAAAACCACAGCAAACATACTGAGAGATGAAATCATTCCTTCTGACATCAAGACCATACTGATGGTCCTGACTAGCGGACTAAAGTAAAAACATAAAATAAAAAATAAGTGAAAAATATAAGACTATAAAGGATAGAATAAAAATATATCACTTTCAAAGAGTCTATAAATTACTAGGATAATAAGGTTTAGTGAGATTGACAGATATTCATATTAAAAACTCATTTTGGATTGAATCTGTAAATCAGTTTTGGGAGGATGGCCATTTTGATGATATTTATTCTGCCTATCCAAGAGCATGGTATGTCCTTCCATCTTCTAAGATCTTCATCGATTTCTTTCTTCAACTTTTTATAGTTTTCCTTATAGAAGTTTTTACCTCTTTGGTTAGGTTTGGAATTCTAACAAGTGATTTTTAAAATTACTCATAGTACTATCAGAAAATCTAAGCATAAACAAATATCTTGAAATAAATCCAGATATATATATATATATGCAAAGCCTTTAGAGAAAACTAAAAAAACCTATAAACCTATAGAAAGGCTTTATTTATTTATTTATTTATTTATTTATTTATTTATTTATTTATTTTGTGGTACTAGGGATTGAACTCAGGGGCATTCTACCTCCGAGCTACACCCCCAGCCCTATTTTTTACTCTTTATTTTGAAACCGAGTCTCACTAAGTTGAGGAGTGCCTCACTAGGTAGCTGAGGCTGGCCGCGAACCCGGATCCTCCGGTCTCAGCCTCCCAAATGCTGGGATTACAAGCGTGCGCCACCACGCCCGGCTTATAGAAAGGCATTATAAAAGACCTAGATAAAGGGAATCCTGTACCATGTTAATGGACATGAATACCTAGCATCATAAGAAATGTAGGTTCTCTACAAATAGACCATAAGTTCAAAACAATTTCAATCGAAATCTAGAACTTAACAAAAGTTGATTCTAAGGTTAAGGTGAAAGAGTAAAAAAACAAGTTGATACAAAACAAAAATATGATATAAAACCCAGAAACAGACACAAACACACATAGACTATAATAAATGTAGATGCAGATAAATCAAAGACTAAAATGTGAAGGCAGAATTTATAAGATACTAGAGGAGAATATTTTTATGACTGCATAGAAGATAACTGGGAAGAATATCTTAAATAAGACACAAAAAGGTAAGTCATAAGAGATCAGATTGATTCATTTATTTAATTAAAATTACACATTTCATTAAAAGGCATAAAAAAAGTACAAGCCACAAACTAGAATGCATATAACCAACAAAAGATTAACATTCAGATTATATAAAGAATTTGTACAAATCAGTAAAGGGACAATCAACACAATAGAAAAATGAGCAAAACATTTAAATAGATAAATTTCCTAGACAAGGAAACTAAATGGCTAATTAATGAAAAGATGCTCAATCTCACTGTTCATTAGGGAAATTCAATTTTAAACCATAATGAGATACTATTTCATTCCTACCAGATTAGCAACAATTAACAGTTTGTTTGAACCAACTATTGATGAGGATGTAGAAAACCTAAAACACATACATCTTTTATGGGACTCAAAACTAGAACTACTTTTGAAAATACTTTGGTGGTATTAGAGCAGAATTAGTCATTCATATACCTATTGCTAGCCATATACCCATGACTCAGTAATTCCAGTTGTAAGTATCTACCTTAGAAACATTCTCGTTTGTATATACTAGGAGGTAAGAACAAACATGGTCTCAGAAGTGCTACTGAATAGCAAAACCTGGGAACAAACCTAATGTTTATCACTGTTAGAATAGGTATGTGAACTGCAATATACTCATACAGTACAATATTTTATAGCACTAAATACAAAAGAATTATAGCTATATGAAAGAACAAAAATAAAATACATGAACATGATAACATTGAGTGGAAAAAAATCACAAAAAATATATACGCTATAACTCAATTTATATAAAGTTCAAGAACATGAAAAACTAAACAATATATTATCTGAAATTACGAATATACATGGTAATATGATAAAGAAAAAGTAAACCAAAATTCACCATACCAGTTACCTCTTAAAGGAGAGAAAGGAAGGGGTCATGGAAGGGCACACAGGATACTTCACAGTCTTCTTATACTGAGTGGTAATAACACATGTGTTCTCTGAATAGTCTTTATACTTTATGTATATATTATAGACATTCTTTTATATCAGCTCAATATTTAACAAGAAATTAATTTGTTGGCCCATAATTTTTCCAATTATATAGAAAATGAGAATATTTTAAAAACTTATCACCATACCTGAAATTCTAGCCAGAGCAATAAGGCAAGAGAAGGAAATTAAAGGGCTACAAATTGGAAAAGAATTGAAATAATTTGTATTTGCAGATGGCATGATCCTATACTTAGGAGGTCCAAAACAACAACAACAACAAAAAAAAACCCTCAACCATAAGATTTCTGGTAAATTCAGCAAAGTAGCTGGATACAAAATTAACTTACAAAAGTCAATCACTTTTCTATACACCAACCATAAATCGACTTGGAAAAAAAAAAATGTGGAAAACAATCCCATTCGCAATAGTCTCAAAAAGAACAAAATACTTAGGTATAAATTTAACCAAGGAAGTAAAGACCTATACAGTGAAAATTATGGAAAACTGAAGAAAGAAGTTGAAGAAGACTTTAGAAGACGGAAAGACCTCTCATGTTCTAGGATAGGCAGAATAAACATCATCGAAATTGCTATACTACCTAAAGCAATCTACAGATTCAATGCAACCCTATCAAAATATTAATGGCATACTTCACAGAGCTAGAAAAATGGTCCTAAAATTCCTATGTCTCAAAAGACCCAGAATATCCAAAGCAATTCTGAGCAATAAGAATCATGCTGGAGGCGTCACAATATCTGATTTTAAATTATACTACGGAGCTATGGTAACAAAAACAGCATGGTATTGGCACAAAAAAATACACAGATCAAAGGGAACAGAATAGAAGATACAGAAACAATCTGCATATTTATAGCCAGTTGATTTTTTGACAAAAGAGCCAAAAACATGCAGCCTCTTCAACAACTGGATATCCATATGTAGAACGATGAAATTACACCTCTCTTTCTCACCCTGCAAAAAGTCAACTCAAGATGGATCAAAGACCTAGAAATTAGAAGAAAACATAGGACCAACTCTCCAACATACAGGCATGGTAAAGGCTTTCTCAATAAGACCCCCAAAGGTTAGGAAATAAAATTAAGAATCAATAAATGGGATGGCATCAAATTAAAATGCTTCTGCATTGCAAAGTAAACAATCAGGAGTCTAAAGAGAGAGCCAGCCCACAGAATGGGAAAAAATCTTTGCCAGCTACTCCTCTGATAGAGGACAATACCTAGAAAATACAAAGAACTAAAAAAGAAAAAAGAAAAATCAAAGAATGGGAAATAGAACTAAATAAAGAAGAAATACAATTGAAATACTTAAAGAAGAAATACTTAAACAAGAAATACAATTGGCCAATAAATATATGAAAAAAGTGTTCAACATTACTAGCAATCAGAGAAATACAAATCAAAACTATGCTAAGATTCAAGAATACAAACAATAAATGGTGGCAAGGATGTGGGGAAATAGGAACTCTTATACCCTGCTGGTGGAATTGTAAATTAGTACGACCACTATGGAGATCAGTTTGGAGGTTCCTCAAAAAACTAGGAATGGAGCCACCATATGACCCAACTATACCACTCCTTGGTGTCTTTTCAAAAGAATTAAAGTCAGAAAACTATAGTGATACATGCATACCCTTTATAGCAGCATAATTCACAAAAACCAAATTATAGAGCCAACCCAGGCATCTGTCAACAAATGAATGGATAAGGAAAACGTGGTATACATACACAATGAAATTCTACTCAGCCATAAAGAACAAATAATGTAATTTGCAGGAAAATAGATGGAACTAGAGAATATTAGGTTAAGTGAGATTATTTAGTCTCAGAAAGTCAAGGGTGGTATGTTTTCTCTCATATGTGGAAGACAGGGTTGGGGAAGAGGGTTAGGGAGGGAGAATTGAAGAAGGAAACTGTTTAAATAATACTATGTAAAGGTATTACTACAAATTTCACTAACTCATGTGTGCAGGGAGGTGGAGAAGAGTGGGGTGAAGTATGGAAGGAAATATACAAAGAGCTATGTGCATGCATGCTTTTATCACATTGAACTTCACTATGATGTATAATTCCAATGCAATTACACATACCTTTTTAAAAAGAAGGAAATGTCCCTATGGAATAAAAGAATGCAAAAAAAGTAACTTTTCATACTAAATACCCACCTGTGGCACACAAAAAACAATTCTTTTTTTTTTTTCCTGCTTTGCAGACATTCACAATGCTCAGCAGGCGCTCATCATTTGGTGTAAAAATATCTCTTTGTAATGCATGCTTGATTGCTGTCATCTTTTCTCAGCTGAAAAAATTCAGAGTACAGATACTGTTATAATTTGGATCTGGAATGTTCCCTCAAAAGCTTATGTGTTGAAAGCCTGGTCAGTTCCCAATGCAGCAAGGGTTAGAGGTGGGGTATGGCTCGAGGTGGTGAGTCACTGGGGGCAGGGCCTTGAGGACTATATTTGTCCCTGATCCCTTTTTGCTTCTCTCTCTGCCCCCTCAACATCCTCTCCCACACCATTAGTTGGGCAGCTTTTCCTCATGTGCTCATGATATTTCTGCCTTGGAGCCTATTGACTTTGTTAAAAATTAACAGCCTAAATAAACCTTTTCTCCTTTAAGTTGTTCTTGTAAGGTATTTTCATCACAGTAACACAGAGCTAACACAGAAGTTAAGCTCATTCTCAAAATCATTCTGCCTTATATTTTCCCATTTATGATTCAAAAAATGATCTAATTTTCATTAATAAGCACAGGAAAAAGGATATAATACATTATTACACCTGCATCATAAAACATAAAGCTGTAAGTTTGGAAATAAGAGAACCAGTGTTATCGAAATTTTGGAAAGTGCTCACCAAGTATTGTATCATACACACACAAGATTTAAGAAAAAAAATTAAATCTATGTTCAATCTTTAGTTTCCTATATAAAAACTATAACTCAACAATAAAAGACAAATTACCTAATTAAAAACAGAAAAAAGATCATGAATAGATATACCTCCAAAGCAGGTGTATACATAGCCAATAAAAACATGAAAAGATGTTCAACATCATTAACCACTAGCGAAATGCAAATCAAAACCACAGTGAGGTACCTACTACTTATATCCACTAGGCTGGCTAAAATCAAAAGGACAGAAAATAACAAGTGTTGCTGAAGATGTGGAGAATATGAATGTCTCAGGCACTATTGGTGGAATTATAAAATGATTTGTCTGCTTTGGAAAAGTTTGGTACCTCCTCAAAAAGTTAAATATGGGGTTACCATATAATCCAACAATTTCACCCCCAAGAGAACTAAAAATTTATCCCCATACAAAAAATTGTACATCGGCGTTCACAGCAGCACCGGTGATTCTTGGTATTTATGGGGCATTTGTTCCAGGACCTCTTGCAAATACCAAAATCCACAGAGGTTCAAGTCCTTTATATGAAATAGCATATATCTGCACATAACCTATGCACTTTAGATAATCTCTAGATTACTTATAATACCTAATACAATATAAATGCTATACAGTTGTACTATATAGTTTAGAGAATAATGTCAAGAAAAAAACCTGTATATGTTCAGTACAAATACTTAATGCCTAAATTATCTAACATGATAGAACTAAATAACATAACAGCTAGCTTCCTCAAATTCTCACTTTCCAACTTCCATATTTGTAAGCAAATGTCCAGGTTCAGAATCTGTTAAAACTGATTCCTTTCTCCATTGTCAACACTCACATTCTTTGGTTTCCCTCCATCTACACATAACTTATTTCTCCTTGTTTCCACTGCCAACACACTAACCAGTATTCATATCAACCTTATGCATTAGCATCTGGTCATCATTTTTGCAAGCTTCTGCAATCCTAAAAAACAACTGGATAGATAATCTTAAAACATATTTCATCAAACCACATCCTTGCTCAACATTCTCCTAAGGTACCCCAAAAGAAACGATCCACTCAAAGCACTCTGTTCATTTTGGGTTTTAAATATTTGCTTAGGCACTTTTCCATACAAGAAACATTATCTCCTCCCTATCCAAATACTAATTACATTTCATGGTTTATGTGAAGTTGATTCAATAAAGATCTTAATCCAAATTGATCTCATCCCTAAATTTCTATAGCACTTATTGCATTTACTAAACAATCAAGTACTTGCTTTCTGATTCATGAGATCATAAGATCCACATTTTGGAGCCTTCTTAAAAGAAAAAGGGAGAGGCAGGGACAGGAGATGCTCTATCATACTTCTGCATTCTTGGTGGGTACTTAACATATACTTCTTGAGTTAATCAGGACTGAACAGTAAAAACTAGTCAAATCAATGGCTAATAATGGTCAACGTTTACCACCCAGCCCCTCTTTGGTCAAAAGCAAAGATTGAGTGCATGGTAAGTGGCAAAACAAGAGAGGATTTGGCATACCTCATAAAGGAGTTGGGCATAATGAAAAGCAGTATGTGACCATTCATCCATTCAGCAAATACTGATGCCACACACGGTTCAGATGTAAACATGACAGATATGTTCAAGAAGACCCGTACATCCAAGGCATTTACACTTTAAGGGTCTAGTTAGTATTGACATCTCCAGTCTTTACAGTACTTTTTATATGTCAGTAAATAAATCACAAGGGTCATCTAAAACTATTTTCCAGGGCCTAAGAACCCACGTCTGACCACGTTCTAGAGGCAGCCAGCCACTGTTTATTCTGTACTGTTTCTTGTTTCCTCAAAACTCTGTTGGGCCATTACACTGTGTGACAGTGTGAGTGCCCATGTAGTCTGGGCTTCAAATGCTGCTGGAGACATCTTCGCGCATGGAACATTATCATGCAGAAGAAAAAGCTGCATGGAAACAGGGAAATGCACTTAAGAAATTTAGAACGCGTTAATTTGGATAAAAGGGAAGGCACTGTAATGTCTTCCCCTCCTGGTCCATGTCAAAGAGCGAACCATTAAGCTGTTCGACACAAATGAAATCTGGATTCGATGGGCCGAACTGTAGAGGGAATACACGGATTGCGCCCCCCCCCCCCCAGTTCTGCCTTCTCCCAGACCCCAGAAAGCTAAGGGGTGGAAGACGCTCCTGCTGGACTTGGCACTTTTTGCTGACCGGCGGGGAAGGGAAGGTGGGCCGGACCACCGAGGCCAGCAGCAGGACTCAACTCAAACCCTAGTGCCGGCCAGTTCGCTCCTCAGTCCTCCGTTGTCGGAACTACTGGGCAGCCGCGGCCGAAAGCTTACCGCAAGGCCGGACCGAGCCCGGCTGTGCCGAGGCGGGTCCTCCAAAAGCCGAGACCGGATGGGACAGCGGTAGCCACCGCCACTGGGAACTGCCCCCTAACTAAACCGTGAACGGGAAGCGGTCGTTCCCCCACCACTTCCCGTATCCGGACACGTGACAAGTTCTGCGCCGGAAGTTGGCCCCGTAGAGCAGGAAGAAGAGGCAGCGCGGAAAAGGGAGCAGCCAATAGACGTGGAGGGGGGCGGGGCTCCACCCGTTGGGCGTGGCTACGCGGGCAGGACCTCGCCGACCGTCGGGCGTGTCTAGGAAAGGCCGGGTGGGGCCAAATGTGTAATCTGGGGATTTGTTGCTACGTGTTATTTCCTTTCTCTATAAATATTTATTATGATATTTGCCGTTTTAAGAAGAAAACGGATTAAATGTTTTCTCTTTTGCATATGTAAAGCTCTATTAATTCTAGATCCTTGTTTCTTGAAGCATGGAGAGTTTAAATGAGTTAAATCACAATCTCTGAGGAGTGGGGAGGACCTAGACATCAGTACTTTTCATATCTTCCCAGAGTTGTTTTTTTGTTTTTGTTTTATTTGTGGTGCTCCATGGAGCAGCTAGCTGTTCAGGTATCATCTGAGGGTTTGTTTGTTTTTTTAGAAAATACAGCCTGTCTCACTTCAGATCCACTGAATCAGAACGTGTGTGTGTGTGTGTGTGTGTGTGTGTGTGTGTGTGTTTGATACTGTGGATTGAACCCAGAGGTGTTCTACCTCTAAGTTACACCACCAAACCTTTGTATTATTTTTATTTTGAAATAAGGTCTTATTAAATTGCTGAAGCTGGCGTCAAACCTGCAATCCTCCTGTCTCAGCTTCCCAAATACTGGGATTACAGGCACATGCCACTACATGTAGCCAGAGCCTATATCTTTTTTTTTTTTTTTGCGGTACTGGAGATGGAACCCAGGGACATTCTACCTCTGAGCTATACCACCAGCCCTCTTTTTTATTCTTTATTTTGAAACAGAGTCTCACTAAGGTTGTGGAGGGCCTCACTAAGTAGCTGAGGCTGGCTACTAGCCCTGATTCTCCAGTCTCAGCCTACCAAGTACTGGGATTACAAGCATGTGCTACCATGCCAGGCTTAGAACCTATATCTTAACAAGGTGATGCTGATGCATAATTAACTTTGAGCAGAAGAGATGGTGCCAGTGCTGCTGGTTGTGAGGCAGGGAATTCATTTATTCCACATTCCTGGTGCTTGTTTTATGGCAGGCCCTTGATTCTAGCAGAGAAGTGATTCAAGTGAATCCTACTCTGAACGCCCAGACAAGAGGAATGCTAAAGAGGGAGTAGCTCACTCTGCCAGTGATGGATTCACTGAGAAAGTGACAAATGAGCTGTGCAAAGTATCTTTCACTGTTTATCTAAAGATAAAATTGGGTGGCAAAATTAACAGAAATAGTGGGGAACTGCTTGTTACTGGGATTAATATGCTCTAAACAAGGCTACTTGGAATGCTTTTCATTCTTGAGTGACTTCTCTTTTAAGAGCAGGATCTAGTCCTATCTTTGCAAATACCTCTTAGGTCCTTCCTACTCAGTGGCAGAATGCTTACCCTGGATACTGTGTATGGCATTTGCACATAGGTTTTGTGTCCTATTAGCTATCTTTTATTTACCTATTTACTATAGTCCTCTTCAAAGTCAGGAAATGAATTGCATTTTGAAGCCTAGATTTCTTTTTTGGATTCTGGATTTGTATATTTACACACCCCCACTGCCCCTACCTTTCCATTTGGATGACTCCTAGGCATCTCAAACTTACGTGTCCCAAAATTTAGTTCTCCTTTCTCCCTTCTCCTCCTGGATTCTCCTTAAAGTAAGGCTTATGTGCCATAGTTAATTTTGTGATTTGACCCCAGAGAACAAAAGTGAGGGAAATAAAACATGGAAGAGGGAGAGGCAATCTAGGGAGGATTATTGAGTTAGTCATCACCATGTTTGAATATTTTCTCCAACTGTTAGGATCTTCGAAGAAGATTTATGAATTGAGTCTCTCAGAACTGTCCACTGGAGGCAAGAATGGAGGATGCACTTATATACCACCTCCTGTCCCTCTTTCATCAAAGGTTAACTACCCCACACTTTCAAATTACACAATTGTGAATGCTAGGTTCTCTCCTACATCGGAGATGTGCAGAGGCAGAAAGTGAGAGGAGAGCTACTGTCATGTTGCACTTGCCTGGGGCTCACCAAAACCCTGCTCAGAATAGGTTGCTGCAGCTGTGGTTGAAATAAGAGGCTGAAGAGATTTGAAGTGGTGGCAGAGAGTGCACAGAAGGGCACAGGAGGTGTCCATTTCAGACCATTCCTTGCACCATTATGATCTGCTCTTGTCTGCTCTTGTCCATTACATCCAGTCCTCACACAAGTCTTTTCAAGGTGATAGCCAGCTATAATTTCTGCAAGAAATTTATAATAAAAGTCAGGGAATAAGCTTCAGTTTCCACTGATGCACCGATATTTAAGACCATACTTAACTCTCATTAACTCTCTCCTCCACCATCCATTCTAACTTCCCCTCACCTTTGGCTAGCACATCAACTGATTTAGGTTATTTCTATGGAGAGGTAACCTACAGCTTCAGCCTTTATGTTTGTTTCTTGGTCTGGTTGGACCATGATTGCTTAATTGCCTGTTCAACTTATCCCTGGATACAGAACCACCAAGATAAGCCCCAGTGAATTCCTTTAATTCCAGATATATTCCTCCCTGCTACTATTGTAGCAAGAATCCCAGATCCTTTTACTAATCTCAGTTGATTATTCCCACCAGTATTGTAACTCCTTTCTTTGCAGGCTCGTCCACTGTTAACAGCAAGCCCAAAGAAACTAAGTGATAGAGTTTTAAGATCAGAAAATTCCATCCTGTGTATTCTGGTGGAACCATCTCCCACTCAGCCAGTTTTTGTAATCTAGCAAGGTCTAAATTTGAGAGACAGGAGACAGAAATTCTGCGAGTAGGTCAATGAGAATGATAGATGGACCAATCCTAATCCCATTCCTGGGTTTCTGGAGTCAAGTCGTAAGCAGTTGAGAGAACTCTTTATTGGTTGGTTGAGTACATTTACTACATACTGTAGGACAACACTCCAATCCCAAGAGGGCATATTATCTGAGCCTGTAACAGGCCATTCCACCATCTTACAAGGCTAACTGCATTTGACCGATGAGGGAATATGGCAATCTCAGTGAATATCAATGGATTCCATGGTCATGCATATATTATCAAATTGGGGGAGGAGTATAGTTCTAGTAACTGTAGATGTTGACAGAATCACTGTAGGCAAGAAATGCAAATCTAGGAGTCTGTAAATATTTTTACTTCAGGGTACTACTCCCTGTATAGCAAACAATAAAGTATGGCGCTCCAAGTCCTACCAATTGGAAAAAGTCTTCTATAGGGTATTGTTAGAGCCATCCCTGAGTGGGGCTGGAGTGTAGCAGCAGTCCACTGGTACCTACTCATTGGCGTAATGTGCCAGCTGACCTGTGAGCTATACTCAAATGTTTATCCTGTGCTAAGTAGTCACAAAGAACTCCTAAGAGGCCATAGGAGTGAGTTGTGACCATTTGTGTTCTTGAAAGATATATAATAGTCACTCAGTTAAGGGCCAAGGAAGTCTTGAAGTTCAGCTTCCTTCTCATAGAAAGAAGGCTTCATATATTAACATATATCTTGTCATTAACATGCATCATGTTATTAACATATATCATGTTATATATACCTAATATTTGGATAGCATGAAAAATTTCCATTGTTGTTAACAAGCTCCAAGGAAGAAATTTCTTCTAAATGGCAAAGATAGTGAGTACTGATTTATTGACATTAATTGTTCCCCCAGAAAAATTTCTCCTGTTACTGTGCACCAATGGAGCAGAAATAGGGAGCTTTGTGGAGACTTGATATACTTCTCAGGGTATTCAAAGTAGGCTGTACTCATTTTGCACCTTTGGGAGGAGCAAAGAGAAGTCTCTTTTCCTCAGCTTGAGAGTCCTGCAGAAACCAGGCATGGTGGCACACACCTGTAATCCCAGTACTTGAGAGACTGAGACAGGATTGCAGGTTCGAGGACAGCCGCAGGCATGTAGCAAGACCCTCAGCAACCTAGAGAGACTCTGTTTCAAAACAAAACAAAGCAAAAATAAAAAGGACTGGGGGTGCAGCTCAGAGGTAGAGTGTCCCTGGGTTTAATCCTCAGTATCAAAATAAAACAAAACAAAACAAACAAAAACAGAAAGCCCTGCACAAGAAACTGCAGAGGTGTCCTACTTCCTCCAGGCAGATGAAAGTAACCATGGGTGGTAACTCGATTGGCTTTAAGGTGGTTGTTTAGTGGCAAACCTCACAGATTTCATAGAAGTGAACTTTCTCACAGCCCGCCTTTACTGATGTCCAAAGTGTCCCTTAACTTAAGTCCAACTATTTAAGTTGTTAGTGAGCAAAAAAGGGAAAATTAAACCATGACATACAAATTGTTAGGAGAAATTCAGTGAAACTGAAAGGCCTCCGGCCTGGAATGGCTACATTAGTAGAATACAACAATGTTGCTATTAAGACATACCATCAATAAAAAGTTAATTTACCTAGATCAAATTTCCATCAGCATAGTTGACATAAAAGAGTTGTTTTTGAAAGCTACGGATATCTGTAGAATTTACTTTTTTTTTTTTTTTGCAATAAAACTTAATTGGAAATAAAATAGTGGAAAGTACACGGTCACTGGACTCACAAAGACCTGGTCTCTGATCTGGGGAGTCAGTCATCTCAGATCTTTACTGAGTCAGTGTACACAGGGAAAATTACTTAACCTTTCCTAGACTCAGTTTCCTCATCTGTAAATTTAAAATAATAGTCCCTATTGTGGGCTCATAATATCTGCTTTGGTAGAGAGTTACAAGTATGTATCGTCACTTGGCTTAATATTCTTCTCAGTGCTCAGGATTTAGCTTATGGTTTTTCTGTTGTCTGTTTTGTTATTGTTGTTGTTTTGTTTTTGTTTTTTTGTTTAAGGGTGGGAAATTTTTTTAAAAAACACGATAGATTGCTTATTTTCTTAACATTTTCAATGGTGCTTTCATTTTCAATTTTTGTGTTAAAATCCATATGACATAAAATTTACCATTTTAATAACTTTTAAATGTACAATTTGGAGGTATTAAATACATTCATAATGTTGTGTAATCATTACCATCATCCATCTCCAGAACTCTTTATCTTGCAAAACTGAAACTCTGTGTCTATTAAACAATAACTCCCCATTAACCCTTCCCCCTAAACCTCAGTGACCATTATTTTACTTAGTGATTTTTCTGTGTGTGTGTGTGTGTGTGTGTGTGTGTGTGTGTGTGTTTGTGTGTGTGTATTTTCCTGGGGATTGAACCTGGGGGCATTGTACCTCTGAACTACACTCCCAGCCCCTATTTTATTTTGAAACAGGGTCTCAGTGAGTTACTGAGGGTCTCACTAAATGGCTGAGGCTGGCTTCAAACCTGTAATCCTCCTGTCTCAACCTCCCAAGTACTGGGATTATAGGCATGTACCACTGTACCCAGCCCAGTACTATGTACTTTCTTTTTTTTCTTTGTGGTACTGGGGATTGAACTCAGAGGCATTCTACCTCTGAGCTATACCCCCAGCCCTATTTTTTATTCTTTACTTTGAAACAGGGTCTTACTAAGTTGCAGAATGCCTCACTAAGCAGCTGAGGCTGGCCGCAAACCCGAATCCTCCATTCTCAGCCTCCCAAATGCTGGGATTACAAGCGTGCACCACCACGCCCGGCTCTATGTACTTTCTTACTGCATCGCATCATGAGCATTTAAGGCTGGCTCATTAACTTTTAGTAACATTAAAATTGATCATTGGGAAGCTGGATGTGTTGCTCAATTGAAGAGCATTTGCTGAGCCTGCAGGAGGCCCTAGGTTTGAAATCAAAAGTTGAAAAAAAAAATAAGATTGCTCATTGTTCATTGGGTATGAAGTTCCTCATAATCTCTCAACAAAATGGTAATTTTCTAGTTGTGTCATTCCTATTTGCATTTATTTTTTGGAATTCTTCTTTAAAAATTTCCCTATCAGCAGGGCATGGTGGTGCATGCCTGCAATCTCAGTACTTGAGAGGCTGAGACAGGAGGATTGCAGGTTCAAGGCCAGCATGTGGTAATTTAGGGAGACCCTGTTTCAAAATAAAATAGGGCTTGGGTGTAGCTCAGAGGTAGAATACTCCTAGGTTCAATCCCCACTAACACACACATATACACACAGTGTTCCATGTTTGTCTTGGAGTGTGTGTGTGTGTGTGTGTGTGTGTGTGTGTGTGTGTGTGTGTATTACTGGGGTTTGAACTCAGGGAAATTCTACTTCTGAGCTATACTCCTAGCCCTATTTTTATTCTTCATTTTGAAACAGGGTCTCACTAAGTTGTGAAGGGCCTCACAAGTTACTGAATCTGGCCAAGAACCTGCAATCCTCCTGTCACAGTCTTCCAGGTATGGGGATTACAAGTGTGCACCATCACGCCTGGCTTTATCTTGTACATTTAATAGCCAGGCTGGAAATTGTAATTTCTTCAAGGAGTTCTCATCCTTTTATTGGGAAGTCATATTTGTAGACAGACCACCCCTACCTTCTGAGATGTTTATTGCTCCTGGACGTCTTTGCTTCAAGGTATCTGTGGCCAAGTTAGGAAATGTATGCTTTTTTTTTTAAAGGAAGAGTTTATATTAATATTTCCAGTTAAAATTTAGTATTATAGAGTTTTTACATTATTGATTTTATTCTTGTATAGTCTTTCTTTTAAGCTTAAATTTTGGTTACTAATGATATTAACATGATAACATTACTACTAACAATTATACATCTGAATATGGTTTTAGGTTTGTTGGATTTTGACAAGTGTATATATACCTTGTAACCACTCCTGCAAGATATTTCTGAATATACAGACAAGGGACAGAGTGTATATAAAACTAGAGTGCTGCCCTACAACCTGCAGCACCCTGCAGCCCAGGAAGTCAATCTACACACAGTAACCAGTCCATGAAGTTTAACTACTATCTGTGGCAATTAGTTCAAGAAGCCAAGCAAGAACTCCTCTAGCAAAGAGAACAAGCATTGCTGGGAATCAAACCCAGGGCTCTGTGAATGCTAGGCAAGCACTCTATCACTGAGATATCTCCAGTCCTAAATATTTTGCTTTGGTTAACAATGTTACATGCCCTGTACATGTGCCATTTTGTATCTTTGCCCAAGTATCTTTGAGATAGAGTCCTAGAAATAAAATTAAATCATTGGGTCAAAGAGTAAATGAACATGTAATTTTGCAAAATATTGTCAAATTCCCCTCCTAGGAGATTTGTACAATTTTCTCAACAGTAATGAATGAGAGGACTTATTTCCCACATCCAGTGAAATATTGCCAAATTGTGGAGGGGCGTTGCCAACCTGACAGGAGGGAAGTGAGATTAGTCCATAGATTTCATTTGAGTTTCTCTCATTATGAGCAGGGTTGCACGTCTTTTTTTGTGTGTTTAAATATCATTTGCAATTCTTTTTCTATGAACCTCTGTTCATATGTTTTGCCATTTGGAATGCTGTTCTTTTTTTACCCTTTGCTAATAAGAGGAATACTAACATTTTTATATAAGTTGTAAGATTTTTTTCCAGTGTGTAATTTGTTGTTGGGTTTTATCTGTAACTTTTTCCATACAAATTTTTATGTATATTTCTTAACTTTCAGTTAAATTTATAATATTTTCCCTTCGTCTCTGGATTTTGAGTAATAGCTTCTCTACCCCACTCTCAGTTTATAAAAAATCCATGTATGTTTTCTTCTAGTAGACTGAGGTAGTTTTTTTTTCTGTTTTTATAAACTTTATGCAGATATAGTTCACATTCTATACAATTTACCCCTCTTAAAGTGTACAGTTCAATGGTTTGGGTTTACTACATTATTTTTTATTTGTGTTATATGCATACATGTATGTATATAATAAATTAATGTATATAACATTACATTTTCCATTTTAGCTATTTTCAAATGTACAATTTGGTGGCATTAATTACATTAATTCACTATGTTGTACAACCATTACCATTTCTAAACTTTTTCATCACTCCAAACAGAAACTTAATAACCATTAAGCAATAACATGCCATTCCTTCCTCCTGCAAGTCCCTATTAACTTCTAATTTACTTTGTCTCTGAATTGGCCTATCTCAGAAATTTCATGTAAGTGGAATCATACAATATTTGTTTGTTTGCGTTTTTTCATGCATCTTATTTACTTGGCATCATGTTTTGAGAGTTCATCTATGTGGTACCATGCATCAACACTTCATCCTCCTCTCCCCTCCCCGATTTTTTTGTGGCACTGGGGACTAAACCCAGGAGTGCTCTACCACTGAACTACAGCTCCAGCCCTTTCTGTTTTTATTTTATTTTTAAATACACTTTCATTGGTGCATGGTAATTATGTATCATAATGAAGTTCAGAGTGATGAAAACATACTTGCACACAGTACTTGGTGTGTTTCCCTCCAGATCCCACCCAGCTCCCTTGTTCTCCCTGTACATATTTTTGTGACAGGTATTGGTAACTTCATTGGTAACTTCATTCATGAATGTAGCATTATTTCCTCATGGAGTCTCCTCTCTCCCCTCCCCATAAGATACTCCACTGCTTGGCAAGGCCACGTTTTGTTGATTCATTCATCTGTCCAGGGACACATGTTGTTTCCATCTTTTGATAGTGTGAATCACATTTTATATCAAGTGTAAAGATATAAAAATGGCCAATATAAATAAGAAAAGATGCTCATTAGTCATTAGAGAAATGCAAATCAAAATGTGAAGTGAGCTATCACTTTACGCCTACTGGGATGACTATTTTTTTTATAAAAATAACATAATGGAGCCAGGCATGGTGGGCACACTTGTAATCTAAATACTTGGGAGACTGAGATAGGAAGATCACAGGTTCCCAGCAAGCCTCAGCAACTTAGTGAGGCCCTCTGTGACTTAGTGAGACTCTGTTTCAAAATAAAGTATAAAATCAGGCTGGGGGTATAGGTTGCAGATAGAATGCCCTTGGGTTCTATCTCCAGTACCATAAAAAAAAAAAAAAAAAGGAAAATTACGAGTGTTAGCAATGATGTGGAGAAATTGAAACCCTCTTATGTTGCTGGTGGGGTGTAAAACGAGGCAGCCACTAAGGAAAACAGTGGCAGTGTTTTGGAAAAACCCAGTCACAGTGTAGGAGAACTGGCCCAAAGATGTCATGAGAGTGAATCAAAGAGACCAGCAGATCCAGAATTGCACAGACCCCAAAAGCACAGTCCTGGGTAGCAAGACTAGTTGGATCCCGAGCCGGGCGTGGTGGCACACGCTTGTAATCCCAGCATTCGGGAGGCTGAGACTGGAGGATCCGGGTTCTCGGCCAGTCTCAGCTACCTAGTGAGGCCCTCTGCAACTTAGTGAGACCCAGTTTCAAAATAAAGAATAAAAAATAGGGCTAGGGGTATAGCTTGGAGGTAGAATGTCCCTGAGTTCAATCCCCAGTACCACAAAAAAAAAAAAAAAAAAAAAAGACTAGTTGGATCCCCATGACTGGATCAGAGGACAAAAGTGAGTTCACCCAGGCTGGAATACCTACTTTCTCTCAAGCTAATATCAAAGATTTCAGGCATGCTCCTGGTGCTGACAACACTGGGGTCCAGTCATAAATCTCCACATATGCTCTAATACTTTTGTCTACTTATAATGTATGGTAAAACTATGCAAAGAAAACCCAGGAGCAGTCATGGAAGTCACAACTGAAAATGGTCACAGTTGGATCAAGCTGAATCCATACAGGGGAGTCCACAAAAGCTAGACAGTTGCCAAATGACCTAGTGATTCACTCTGAAGTATTCAGAGCAATTCAAAAGACCCAATTCAAAGCAAGGACTTCAATAGATATATATACACAGATGTTCATAGCAGGTTGGCTTTCTGGACTGTCTGCTACTGTCTTCCTTAGTGGCTGCTTCATTTTACACCCCACCAGCAACATAAGATGGTTCCAACTTCTCCACTTCTCCACTTCTTTGTTCACCTAAGGATTCACCTAAGATGGTTCCAACTTCTCCACTTCTCACTTCTCCACTTCTTTGTTCACCTAAGGATTCTCCTTCGTCTGGAGTCCCTCTTATGTCCCAATTTCTCCCTAGCTTCCACATATTAGGGAGAGCATTCGATTTTTAACTTTTTGTGACTGACTAATCTCACTTAACATAATGTTTTCCAGTTCCTTCCATTTCCTTGCAAATAACATGATTTTGTTCTTCTTTATGGCTGAGTAAAATTCCATTGTGTACATATCCCATAGTTTTGTAATCCATTCATCTATTGATGGACATCTTGGCTGGTTCCATAGTTTGGCAATTGTAAACTGTGCAGCTATAAACATAGATACACATGCGTTGGTCTGATAGTTTAGTTTCCATTCTTTTGGGTAGATACCCAGAAGTGGTATTGCTGGATCATATGGTAGGATCATTCCCATTTGTCTGAGGATCCTCTATACTGTTTTCCAAAGTGGTTGCACTAATTTGCAACCCCACCAACAATGTATTAGGGTTCCCACTTCTCCACACCCTCACCAGCATTTGTTGTTGTTTGTGTTCTTGATATGAAATTCTTTTTAGATAGATAACTTGCCAGTATGTTCTCTCATTCCATAGGTGTGGTTTTTACTTTTGTGATAATGTCATTTGCTGTAAAAGAATTTACTTTTTCTTTTTTTCTTTTTTTTTGATTCTGAGGATTAAGCCCAAGGGCATCTACCACAAAGCCACACTCCAAGCCCTTTTTATACATTTATTTTTTGAAACAGATTCTTGCTAAGTTGCTGAGGAACTTCATAAGTTCTGAGACTGGCCTCAAATCGGTGATCCTCCTATCTCAGATTCCCAAGTACTGGGATTACAGGCATGGTCCACCATGCACTGCTAGAATGAAGTCTAATCTATTTTTTGTTTGGTTTTTTTGTGAGTTGATGTTATAAGAATTCACTGGCAAACCAAAAGTCCTTAAAATTTACTCCTGTGCTTTTTAAAAAAAAGTTTTGTGTTTTTTTTTTTTTTTTTTTTTTTTTTTTTTTTTTTTTTTTTGTGGTACTGGGGATTGAACTCAGGGGCGTTCTACCTCCAAGCTACACCCCCCAGCCCTATTTTTTATTCTTTATTTTGAAACCGAGTCTCACTAAGTTGTGGAGTGCCTCACTAGTTAGCTGAGGCTGGTCTCGAACCCGGATCCTCCGGTCTCAGCCTCCCGAATGCTGGGATTA
>PVLC010007062.1:0-65445 GCA_004027655.1 Graphiurus murinus | reverse complement strand
CCCCCCCCCAGCTGATGTGCTTCATTGGCGCAGAACAACAGCAGAGCAGCAGTTAGTGGACGCGTGTCCCTGGAGCCAGTGTCTTTAATCCTCATGGGCAGGGCGCCTGTGGCCAGGCATTTCCCATGTGAGAGCAGATGAGGGGTCAGCCAGGTTTGGCGGTGTGGCGGGGTTTGCTGGCATGGAGGGGAGTTCGCACCGCTGGACCTTGAACGCTCCTGGGCTAGGAAATCAGGAGACTCCAAGATACCAAGGAGGCGCAGAGCATAGGGCAGGTGTTTGCGGTTTGACTTTGCTTTAGAGAGTAGAAATGTTGGAGTAGCTCAAAGCAAAGTCTAAAAGATAAAACCTCCTGTTCAGGGAAACCCTGGGACGGCGTTGTCTTAAGTTCATGTGCATTAAAGAAACAAGAAGCTTGTGAAGGGAAACATTTATTGGTTAAGGAGCAAAGTTCTCAGCCTGAGCTGCACAATAGGATTTTTTGGGAAACGTGAATAAATGAATGTCAGGTCGCACAGACAGAGGTCAGGCTGGATTGGTTTGGGGTTAGACCTTTAGCCATGGCCTGGGTGATTCTGACCTGTAGCCAGAAGTGAGACCCACCTAGAAGTGTAGACTTTACATTCAGACCTAAGGCGGGGACCAGCCTTTCCTCTTGCTGCATGGCTGGAGGTGAGGTCCTATCTGAACTTCCTCATCTTTGGGGAGATTATGCATCCTCAGGTAATTCACGCCTCAGCCCCTAAGGACTAGGACCTGCATTTCCAGTCATCAGAGATTGTGTTCCCAGCACTGGTACCATGGGGTTGACCCTCGATGCGTATTAGTTGAATGAAAAAATAGCATGCATGGATGCTGTTAGGATGAAATGAGATGAGATGCTCAGCCTTACGTAACCAGTGCGCTGCTGCGTGTTATTTATTAATAAGCACCTTGAGAGGCGAGAGCCCTGGAGACTGAGCGGTGGTGTCCCCAGGGAGGGAGCTGGGGCTCGGGGTGACTCCCTGCCCAGGCTCTGGCGGTTGCTGGGGTGCTGGGATTTCAGCCTGCTCTGCTGCAGTTGGTTGGTTTATTTGTGGTACTGGGGACTGAACCCAGAGACATTCTGAGCTACACTCCCAGCCTGTTTTATTTTGAAACAGTCTCACTAAATTCATGAGGGCCTTGCTCGTGACATTATACCTCTGAGCTACACCTTTAGGCCTATTTTTTAAAAATTTATTTATTTATTTATTTGCAGTACTAGGGATTGAACCCAGGGGCATTCTACCTCTGAGCTCCACTCCAACCCCATTTTTTTTATCCTTTATTTTGAAACAGGATCTCACTAAGTTGGGGAGGGACTCACTAAGTAGCCGAGGCTGGCCATGAATCCAGATCCTCCTGTCTCAGCCTCCCAAGTACTGGGATTACAAGCATGTGACACCACGCCTGGCTCCTTTTTATTTTTTATTTTGCTAAGACTGGCCTCCAACCTGCACTCTCCTGTGTGAGCCTCCCATGTACTGGTGGTGTGAGCCACCATTCCCAGCTCTGTCGCAGTCCCAGGTAAACTCTGCCCACCTGAGGTTGGATCTTACTCCTAAGGGATCTGGTATTGAGGAACGTACACAACCTGATTCCTTCCCTGAG
The DNA here is from genome assembly GCA_004027655.1 of Graphiurus murinus. Classification (NCBI taxonomy): domain Eukaryota; kingdom Metazoa; phylum Chordata; class Mammalia; order Rodentia; family Gliridae; genus Graphiurus; species Graphiurus murinus. Next base: position 63,813 of record PVLC010007062.1, on the reverse strand, counting down.
AGGTTGAGATCTGAGTTGGGCACGGTGACACACACCTTTAATCCTGGTACTTAGGAGACTGAGACAGGAGGATCTTGCATTCAAGGCCAGCTTCAGTAACTTAGCACAACTCAGTTAAAACAAAACAAAACAAAAGGACTGAGGGTGTAGCTCAGAGTACTAGAGTGCCTTGATTTCCATCTCCAGTACAAAAAAAAAAAAAAAGAAAAGAAGGTTGAGATTTCCAGGCTACTCACGATTGATTAGATGATGCTTATAGACTGTTAACTAGTGACTCTTCCTCTTTTTCCTAGAAAGTATTTTGTTGGCAATTAAGAATAAATGAATAAATGAGCACTTTTTTTTTCCTTAATAAGGAGGCATCTCCTCTGTCCTTGTGGAAACTGAGGCAGGTGTTCTCTGGAGTCCCTCCTGGCCGTCTTCCCGTGCTTACTGTGGGACACGGTTACGCACTGGTTGGCAGAGACTTGCGGGTAGAGTCATCTCAGGGTTAGTTAATGAGTTACTGGTTACGGTGAATGTGCCAGGCCTTGGGGGTACAAAGACCTACTAGTGGGAAGCACTCCCTCCCCAGAACGTGGTGGGAGGTGGTGTGTAACTGAAGTGCGCTGCCGCCCGCTGTCTCAGAGATAACTGAAAATGCCGTGGGAGCCTGGGGCCGGGAGGACTGTGTAGGGAGGACCGCCGGCCTTGGGGAGCCAGGGAGGAGGGCAGGCAGAGCGGTTCACGTTTGTTGGAGTTTTTACAGTGAAGTGCCCCAACCTCAAGTGTTTACAGCCACGTGAGTGCCAGACAGGTCAACAGGAGAGCACGTGTTCCTACGTGGTGCTGGCCTCTGGGGAGTGATCCTCATGTCCCCGTTACCTGTGGTGCTGGCTGGGGGATACCTTTTATCAGATACCTCTTTTTTCATTAGATACTTCTTATCAGACTTAGGAGATGGAGATGATGCACAAGGTGGACCGGCAGGGGTGTCCTCGGCCACTGTGCCCTCACTCTCATCTTCGTGGGTGTCGTTTGACCCCTTCATGGGGGGTTGCTCTGGGCCTCACCCTCAGCTGCGGGTGCTAGCCCAGGGACCGTGGGTTTGGCTCCTGGGTGGTAAGGAGCTGATGGGGAGATTTAAGCAGGTGTCGGGAAGAGCCACCTGCGGGGTGAGACGTCAGCTCAGTGTCTCTAGCTCCGGAGGGCCCATCTGACCTGAGAGCCGTCCTGCCCAGAGCATCTGATTCCACAGGTCTGGGCGGGGCTCGGGAGCGCCTCATTCTAGCTGGTTCCCAGGTGGCCTCCCTGCTGCAGGTCCCAGCATTGCATTCCGAGAGCCTCAGGCGGAGGCCCCTCCTGCCGGCGCTGGCTGCCCTGGTGGGGATCTGGTCAGCTCTGTCCACCGTTCCCGAGGGCTTGGCATGGCCCGGCTCAGACCATTCCTGTGCTAGGTGTGCCCATCGTTGATTGCCTTCTTTCTTCTTTTTTGTTTTTGTTTTTGTGGTCCTAGAGATTGAACCCAGGGGCATTTTACCGCCGAGCTACACCCCCAGCCCTTTTTATATTTTGTTTTGAAATAGGATCTCCCTGTGTTGCTGAGTGGCTCTCTTAAGTTGCTGCGGCTGGCCTCGAACCTGCCGTCTTTCTGTCTCAGCCTCCCAAGTACTGAGATTACAGGCATGTGCCACCATGCCTAGCTTCTTGATTATCTTCCTATTTTTTATCATAAAAGTAATATGTGCTTGTTTGACTTTTTATTTATTTATTGTGGTACTGGAGATTGAACTCAGGGGTATTCTACCTCTGAGCTACATCCCCAGCCCTATTTTTTATTCTTTATTTTTGAAGCAGGGTCTCACTAGTTGCAGAGGGCCTCACTAAGTAGCTGAGGCTGGCCGTGAACCCAGACCCTCCAGTCTCAGCCTCCAAAATGCTGGGATTACAAGCATGCGCCACCACGCCCGGCTTTGTTTGACTTTTTATTTTGTTTATTTATTTTTTGGTGGTACTAGGGATTGAATCCAGGGATGTCCTATCTGAGCTACACTCTGCAGCCCTATTTTATTTTGAAACAGGGTTTCAAAATGTTCCATCCTCAGGACTGCAAAAAAAGAAAGAAAGAAAGAAAAGAATATAGATACATGTAAAGTAAGTCAGGTCTCCCTCTGCTCTTTACTGCCTCCTCTCCCAGACACGGCCACCCGCTGACGGTGTCTCTAGCATGTGTTTTTGGTGCAGTTGCAAACACCAAAGCACAGGCACGGGTGTTCTCAGGGGTGTCCTCTGAGGGAGGGCCTGGAGGCCCGGCAGCAGGGTCCACTCTCACCCGGGCTGGTTGTTGCTCAGTGGCTGGCTCCTAGCAGACGCCCGAGGAGCGCTGCCTGGCTGGCACTTTGTGTGGTGCTGGCCACTTCCAGGTCGGTCTGGCCAGTGTGTTTGGTGACTGCCAGCCTGTCCTGCCGGGCGGCTCACGGCAGAGTGCTGGAGCTGGAGCTGGCCCAGCCCCTCCCGCCCTCCTGTGACTCAGGAGCCAGCGCTGCGGCCAGCCCGCCCCTGCCTCCGCAGCTCGCCCTCCCGTGTGCCTTCCTCCAGTGTGGAGAAGGGCGCAGTGCTGTGTCCCTGCCACTGCGGCCACGGCCATGGCTGGGAATGAAGCACCGGGAGAGTGACTGCTTCTACAGGTGGCCCTCAGAGTGCTGTGGCCACAACAGACACCATGGCCGTCTCCCCCGCGCTCCTGTTCATGGACAGGTTAGTGGCTGCTGTCTTGCCTCTCCTGCTTTTGTGACTGGAGACAGCTGGACTGGGTCTTTCCTGTAGAGCTTTGATCGGGGTGGGGTGTCCCTCGGGTGCCCTCAGTTTAAGAGGGTCCCTTTCTGCCTGGGCCTCCCGTGGGCCAGCGTTTGTAACGCGTGCCTCTGGTGGGCTCTGCCCAGTCATGAAGCTCGGTATCTTCCCGTGGAGCGGGTGGAACATTATCACACAGTAGCTGTGGGACATCGGCCTTGCTTGGCACCTTTGAAGCCAGCGGCCTTTTTTCCTTTCATTTTCAAAGAAGAGCCGGGGGGAGGCTGGTGAGGGTGGGTGGTCTGCGGCAGCTCCCGTGGCAGGCCGGGCTGTCCTATGGGTGGGTGAGTCCCTGCGTTGGTGTGTCCCGTCAGCCGGGCGTTCTTAACCTCTTCCTGCTGGCTGAGCGCTGACTGTGTTCGGTGCCTTTCTCGTACAGCTGGGAGGGTATGTGAAGTATAGGAGAAGTGCCGGCGAGGACCCACGCACCTGTAGCAGGCGGCTGTGACTCAGAGGCGCCGGAGAGGCCGCCTCCTGGGCCAGGCAGCTCCCGGGCTCCGAGGGCTGCGCTGTTCAGCTTGTTCTCAGCTCACCACCGCTGTTAGTGAGACAGAGGAGGAAAGAGCAAGAAGCCCCAAGAAATCACCGAGTTACACCGCGGAGCTCAGCTGCGCCGTGTGTTGAGGGAGGAGGACTTTGGGGCGCATTGCTGTGCCCTGAGGAGTGTCTGTGGCCGGTGGGACCGGCTCCACGGGTCTGGGGTGGCGGCCGTCCTCTGCCTGCTGTGACAGGCGGAGGCCCTTGACACCGGAGCCCGAGTCTCTGTTCCCTGTGGCTCGGCTGGATGTCTCTGGGTGGCAGGTCCCTTCAACCTCTCTGGATCTTGGCTTCCCCTGTTTTAAGTGTACAACAGTAATCCTTATGTCACTCGTCTGAAAATTCTCGGGGAAAGCTTTTATTCCGCACATTGAGTGTTCTTTGTGTGTCAGGACCTGTTCTAGGCACTAGAGACACACGGGTTCCGCCCACTGTTACCTGCCAGCGCCTCTCCAGGGCACAGCAGGGACGCAGCCAGCCGTTCACAGGGCTCCAGAGATCACCTTCTTTTGTCTTCAGGAATGTCCTGAAAATAAGTTAGTGGGGGGCGGCAAGAGTAACAGTAGCTAAGAAGAAAGGGAGCCCATTACTTTGGGATAGGCAGTCTCTCATCCAAGGACCAAGGATGGGGCAGCTCCTTCGCTGCCAGTCCTTGCTGGAGCCCGATCACCCATAAACAGCAGCAGCAGCTGCCGATGCCCAGGTTTTACACGCCAGGGACAGGGCTGGGTCTGGGACAATGCCAAGGACGCTTAGCCTTCAGGACCTCTTACTTGTCTCTAATCTTGTATTCGTAATTAAGGTTTTTTTTTTTTCCCCTTAAAGAGAATCCCCCAAATTGTATAAGCCTCCAGGGCCCCCAGGTGGCTCACCTGCAAACAGGTGATGGGGATGCTGGGGGGGCCGGGGGGTGAAGGGAGGAGCAGCGCTCCCAGGCTGCTGTGCGGCCCTGGCTTGCTCTCCTGCAGGAAGAGAGGCCCGCGTGGCCAGAGAGGCCAGAAACTCAGGGCTTTCTGTAGTTTCTAGAGTTTTAGAAATGTTTGACAAAAGCCGGGCGTGGTGGCGCACGCTTGTAATCCCAGCATTTGGGAGGCTGAGACCAGAGGACCCAGGTTCGAGGCCAGCCTTAGCTACTTAGTGAGGCCCTCCACAACTTAGTGAGACCCTGTTTCAAAAATAAAGAATAAAAATAGGACTGGGGGTGTAGCTTGGAGGTAGAATGCCCCTGAGTTCAATCCCCAGTACCACCACCAAAAAAGAAATAATAATAATAATTCACACTGAAGAATATCATATTGACAAAAAACCCAGACTACCAGCGTGTCCCCTGTAGAGTGGCCCTGTGCACCTGACACAGTCACCCTCCTTGGAACACTGTCGCTGGAATTTCCTGTGATGTTTACAGTAAATTCCCCGGGGCAGGAGTTCTAAGCTTAGAACAGGGCCTCATGTGGGCAGTGTGTGTTTGAACAAGTAACAGCTATTTGGGTCAATTGGTGTTTGAACAAGTGAAGGTGACACTGGCCGCATAACAAGGAGCCTCCTTGGGGCTGCGCTCCTGAATCTGGGCCCCCGCTGCGTCTTTATGTGTTGGCTGAGGGCTCACAGCCTTGGCCTGCTGCTCCATCTCCTCAGCCGTCCTGGGGATGAGGAAGTTCCTGCTGCACCCCCGGGAGGAGGTCGCATCCCTTAGGGTTGGTCTTAGAAAGTCGGGGGTGCTGGCTTTTTTGTGGGGGGCTTCCGTCACCCTCCTGTTGGGGTATCCCAACCCTCTTGTGGAGGTGTGTTCAGCCCTGTAGGGTAGGCCAGGCATGTCCTGCTCGCTTACAGCTCCAAGCTGCCCGGGGGCGGAACCTGCCTGCCGTGCTGCCCTGTGCCCCCGCAGAGCCTCGTGAGGCCCAGATGTGCCGCTGCCCTGTGGTGCCTTCCAGACCTGCTCCCCGTCCGTGGCTTAGCCAGGGGAGTTGTGTCCCTTGAGCACCCGGACCTCAGTGGCTCTCGGAGGGAGGTGGGGGTAGGGCGAAAATGAGTGGTTCCCGCAGACAGACAGACACACACACACACACACACACACACACCACTGCTGAGCAGTCATTAAGGCTCTTTCCTGAACTCTGCTTAACCTTGGGGTTTTTTCCCTTCTCTTCCCCCAAGACTGGTCACTCCTCCTCTGGATTGTCAAGCCCTCCCCACCCCCATCAGCGAGCAGTGTGTGGGTGGGCTTCCTGAGGTCTGGCAACTGTGATACCTCACCTGTTTCGTAGTCTGGGCCTGGGGCCCTGCAGGAGCTCACCAAGTACGCACGGAACCGAGTCAAGCATGCTGACCTGCACAGCGGGGCGAAGGCCGCCACGCTGACCTGTGGCGCCGCTGCAGCGGGACTCGAGCCCACAGCTCAGGGGCAGTGTGGTGCCGCGTGTGTGCTGGAGGCAGGAGCTGCTGCCGGTGGACTGCCTTCTGCTGAGTGTTCTGAGCCTCTCTGGGGTCAGTCTGTCTGGAGGCCACAAGCTGCCTGTCCCTAAAGTTGCTGGTAGAATGAGCGTCCCCTCACTGAAGAACCTTCTACTGGGGATGCAAAATCTGCGGGGCTGGTTGGAAGCGTTCCCAGGCGCTTCTAGAGCGGCACTCCCTCCTCTGCAGGCTGCCCCAGCTCCCTGGCCTCTGCCAGCGCCCCTTCTGTTACTCCCTCACTCGTGGGGACCCCTCCCCGCCCAGAGGTGGCCTCCCTTGAGCTTGGGGTTGTCAGTCGTACCTCCTCATCCCTGCACCTGCCTCCCTGCAGGCACGCGTGACGGCGGCTCCATCTCAGTACACGTGCCTTGAGCACCTTCTGCATGCTGCACAGACGCTGGAGGTGCACAGGGAGGACTTGGGATGCTGGGGTGGGCCAGGCAAGCTGACACCCTGGCAAGGCGCTCACTGCAGCAGCCCGGTCCCCTGCTGTGGCCCCTGTGTAGGGTGGGCCGACTCTCCGGGTGGCACAGCCTGCGAGGGAACCGCTGGACTCCGGGCAGGAGAGGCGCCACTGTGCGGCGCTCCTGAAGGGCGTGCGGAGGGCGGAGGGGCTTCCAGGCCCGTCAGGAGGGCGCACAGGTGAAAGGGGCAGCCAGAAGGGAGCCGGGCCCTGCCTGGGAAGGAGCTTTGCTCCCGTGACAGGCAGGCCTTGCCTCTGGCCCCGCGCCAGGCCTGGCCTCTTCCACCTAATGCCCTGCAGGGAGGGGCTGCTCGGGGTCAGAGCCCCTGGCTACAGCTCCTTTTTACTTGTAGTGACTTGCTTTGGGGGTTTCAACCTCTTAACCACAAAAGAAACTATGTCTAAGATGCTTTTTATGAATCTGTCAAACATCATGGCCAGTCGTGTGAGCTTAAGCCCTTAGGCCCAAACGAAGCAGGCAGCTTTGGTTTCGAAGCGGCGAGTTTGGCTGCAGGGCCCTTGTGCACCTCTCCCAGCCGCGGCTCACCCGGGGCACCCTGTGTGCTTAGCCCCCATCGCAGAGCTGCAGCGCTGTCCTTTCCAGACTCGCCGCCTCTGCAGGTGTGCGTCCGTTCCCCCGAGACCTTCCGCGGCTCCGTGCCCCGGCTCCTCGGCCTTGCCTTCCCGAGCGCGTTTTGCTTCCTGCACCCTTTGTTCCCATGCCAGCTGCTTCCTCAGAGAGGCAGCCCCTCGTCAGCAAAATGTAAACCTTTTCTGAACTCAAGTTCTGGGTGCCTGGGGTTTTTACCTGGTTTCAATTGCGTGTCTCTGATGGCGAAATCTTAGATGTTTAAAGGGATTTGAATGCTGTAGACAGCTCAAAGTTCATTTCTCATAAACGTAAATAGAAATTGCCTTGGGTTATGAAACTAGTTCTGAAATGGATTTGATTCTAACCACAACAGAAATGCCAGGAAGAAAACAGTGAAACCGTTTGTTTTCTTTTCAAAAGGTTTTTGTAATTCTATCTTGATATAATTTCAAACTTACTGAAAGGTTGCAAAAAAAAATAATAATAACACAAGATATCCTTTATCCAGATTTACCAGCTGTTTACATTTTGTTAGGTTGGTGAACCGTCTCCCTCCCTCCGCTCCTTCCCTCCCTTTCCTGTGCAGATTTTCTTGAACCATTAGAAGAATAAATCGGAGTTATCATGTCCCTTTAATCCTAAATATAATACCAGCATATTGCCAGGAACAAAAGCATTCTCTTACATAACCACAGTAGTTACCAAAGTCAGTGAATTTAATGTTAATCCGAGGCAGTTTTCAAAACGAACACAGTCTAGAGCCAGCCTTCCTCAGTTGTACCGTAATCTCATGGCCCATTTTCTTTTCGTGGATTAGGATACGTCCTAGCTTCAGCTGGCCACACCGTGAACTGCATTTGCAGGTCTCTCTGGCCCCCTCATCTGGAATGCTTCCTCAGCCCCTCCGGACCCTGGGGCACTGTTGGGGTACAGACCCGTTGTTCTGCAGCGAACCCTCAGTCTGGCTGTGGACGGGGTCAGGGGCTGCGCTTGGTCACAGGGGTGTCAGGATGCAGGTGGTCTCAGAGCACCGATCGGGGGCCTGGGTCTCTGTCCTCACCTTGGTGATGCTGGCTTTGGGCATGTGGCCAGGTGGTGTCTCCCAGGTTTCTCCAGGGGAATATGAACTGGTTTTGCCTTTGTAATAAATACTCGTAAGAGATGTTTTCAGACTAGGTACAAACCTCACTCCTCATCAAACTAGTTCTAGCATCCATTTCTCATTTCCTTATCCTGTTGGTGAATTACTGAGACACGTCTAGGTGGCCTTCTGCAACCCCTGCCCCAACGTTATTTATCTTTGTTTACTCGTATCTCTCTGGGATCATGGGTTTCTGGGGGTTTTTGTTGTTGTTGTTTGTTTGTTTATTTGTTTGTTTTTTGGTACTGGGGATTGAACTCAGAGGCATTCTACTTCTGAGCTATACCCCTAGCCCTATTTTCTTTTTTATTTTGAAACAGGGTCTAAGCCGGGCGTGGTGGCGCACGCTTGTAATCCCAGCATTCGGGAGGCTGAGACCGGAGGATCTGGGTTCGCGGCCAGCCTCAGCTACCTAGTGAGGCACCCCGCAACTTAGTGAGACTCGGTTTCAAAATAAAGAATAAAAAATAGGGCTGGGGGTGTAGCTCGGAGGTAGAATGCCCCTGAGTTCAATCCCCAGTACCGCAAAAAAAAAAAAAAAAAAGAACAGGGTCTGAGTTGCAGAAGGCATCACTAAGTTGCCGAGGCTGGCTGCAAACCTATGATTCTGTGATCCTCCTGTCTCAGCCTCCCAAGTACTGGGATTACAAGAGTGCTCTTTTAGTCAGTGGGTTATAATCCGCGGGTCTCATTCTTCTAATGAATAAATTGTTCCAGATGTGGCTAGTGGGGCCCTTTCAAGCCAGGTATTATTTGTGTCTGGCAGGTCCCCGTATTTCTTTTATTTTTTTGCGGTACTGGGGATGGAACCTGGGGGCATTCTACCTCTGAGCTACAGCCCCAGCCCTGGTTTTTATTCTTTATTTTTGAAACAGGGTCTCACTAAGTTGCAGAGGGCCTCACTAAGCAGTTGAGGCTGGCCGCGAACCTGGATCCTCCAGTCTCAGCCTCCCAAGTGCTGGGATTACAAGCATGCGCCACCACGCCCGGCAGGTCCCCATATTTCTCCCAGTACTTTCTAGTACTTTCCAACCCAGCAGAGTGCTGTAGGCATCTTGTGCTTCCTCGAAGGCTCTGCCTACCATTGTTTTTAAAAATGAGAGTACTAATACAGTGTATTCCAAAACATCATTTATTTTGTACTGCCAGTTGGAATTTGTGTTTTTTGGAACTTTTTATTTACATGTTCTTGGGAGAGAAGACCTTGTGACCATCTCATGAATGACTTTCTTTTTATGATACTTGAAGACTCTAAAGTAGGTAATACAGATTAACCTTACAGAGAATTTAAACTGAGTTAGAGGTTAAGTATTAAAGCAGCTGTCAGCTGTCCTTTTTTTTTTTTTTTTTTTTTTGGAGTGGGGGGTGCTGGGGATTAAGTTTACATCACATTGAGCTACATCACAATCCTATTTATTTTAAGTATTATTATTATTTTATTTTTTTGAAACAAGGTCTTGCTGGGTTGCCCGGCAAGAACTTGTGATTCTCCTGCTTCATCCTCCCAACCAGCTGGAATTATAAGGCAACTCTTACTTATTTTTCTTTACTAGGGATTGAACCCAGGGGCGCTCTACCACTGAGCTACACTCCCGGCCTTTGAACATTTTCTTATTTTGAGACAGGGTCTCAGCAAGTTGCTGACGCTGGCCCCGAGGTTGTGATCCTCCTGCCTGGGCCTCCCTGAGTTGCTGGGGTGACAGCTTACCGCCGCTGTGCGTGGCAGGCAGCCGTGATTCTCAAACACTGATGATGTACCTAAAGTTTTAATATGAATAACCACCTTGTGAATCACGGGACGGTGTCTCTTTGTTAGACACAGGAAGCTGAAGCTCAGAGGTTAATGTACTGGTCCATTCTCATGAATGGTGGAGCCAGGTTTTCCGCTTGACTTATTTTTCTGATACAGTTTGTTATTATGTAACACATTCCCCTACTCTAAATTATAGAATGTACGCATGTAACAGTTGAGTAACAAAGCGTTCGTTTCTGGTCTAACATCTTTCTCCACTGCTTAGTTCTGTGTCTGTGTGAAAATCCAGTCTGAAAAGTTAAAGTATGTGGCTCATCACATTGTCCCTCTCAAAGAAAGTTTGCGTTTATCAGTGATTCGGCTGTCCTAGTATTTCTTTAAATACCCAGAGCTTCCCTAACCCTTTTATTTTTTTCCTATAGGAATTTGCTTGCTAGAAAACAAAATGCAAGACTTGACAGACAAAGTGACTTGGGATGGAAGTTGTTTGGAAAAGTACCACTCCGAGAGAATGCTCAGAAAGATTCAAAGAAAATACAAAAGGTATACCAGATTCAAAAACAGAAATACGCTGTTGTGTGTGCAGCAGATATTGATGAACCTTACAAAAATGACCATTGCTGGGGCTTTGGAATCGGAAACCTCTTTGTGTTATTTGCATGTCAAGCTCCTGAAACTTGTCTGTGTTCACAGTGTGGAGGAATTTCACCTTTTTTGATTCTTATCACGTGTATAACATGCACGTAGGAAAGTTGAGTGGACAGAGCTGGGCTTTAGATATTTATAGCTTGACTAAATTTAATCACTTTTTCAATAACAGTTGCAAATGTGTTCATGGTCGAGCTTACTGTGTTAGCTGTTAAAACACTCTCCCCAGGTTTCCTGGAGCTTAAATCCCCCCAGCGCTGCTCTGGGCAGGGAGGTGAGGCGTGGTTCTCTGGGGCTCTCTGTAGGAGTCACACCAACAGCTGGGGTCATGCGCTCATGTTGGCATGGAGGGACTCATGCAGGGACACGGTGGCTGTGGCTGGGCAGTCCTCCCCTTCAGGCTCCTGAACCCAGCCATCTTGGCCTCCCAACAGCGTGCTGTTGACCCAGTGTTGTGATATTGCCCTCAGCTGCCTTCCCCTGCCAACCTGTTTTATATGGTCGACGTTGTTCAGGGAACTCTTTGGGGGACTAAGGGTAGGCCTTGTGATTGGCACTGGGTTAGAGGAAAGATTCGGCACCTGTGCTCAGGAGCACCTGCTTAGAAATGATCCCAGCGCAGGTGCGCAAGGGGAGGCTGCACGGGTCCTGGAGTTCCGAAGTGTTGTGGGGGTCATGTGCTGAGTGATACCACGTGCTAGTTATAAGGGATTCAGCACTGGTGTTTCGAGTTCATTTAAAACTCACAGTGACCCTAAGAGGAGAATAGGATTGTTGTCCTCAGTTTACCAAAGCAGCACTGACACAGAGGGACTTGGGCAGATAGGAAATGGCGGAGCTGGACTGTGGCCCCAGGCAGTGGGGTACCAGCAGGGCTGGGTGGATAGCAGGCAGCACGAGCCTGGGGCAGCGTGCGTGCAGTGTGAGCCCAAGGGTAGCGGAGGGAGGGCGCTGTGCTTGGGCAGCTGGTGCCCACTCTTACCCGATGGCCTGCCATGGGTAAGGAGTGACGCGCTCTCTCTGTGGGTCCAGGTGAGGGAGAACAGGTTCATCCCCGTGCTGAGTTCCGGTGGGTGAGGTGCAGAGCACACCCCGGGGACTAGACCAGCGGGGTCTAGTGTGTGAGGGCAAGGTGGACCCGGCCTGGTTGCTGCCATTCCCGTGGGGATTGTCTAGGCCCTGGAGACTCAGTCAATCAATGGTGGAATACACTCTTGTGATTATTACATTTGGATTTGAGTCATGGTGCAGATTTATTAAATGAGCATAAAATTAAGATACAATGGATTTGTACCCAAAGCCCAGCTACAAATTTCTTAGACCAGCCATGTCTTTGTAAAGTTTTTAAAGAAATCTGCACTTTAAAAAAAAGTAACAATTATGTTAGACATTCGTATAGCTCTTAATATCACTTGCATCATGTTTGAATTTATCTTTTTAGGGCCCTGGGTTATTCAGTTTTTCCTAAGGGGAACATATTCTTGACCTTAATTAAAGGTGTGTGTGTGTGTGTGTATGTGTGTGTGTGTGTGTGAGCTACAATGACCAGGCCAGCTGATTATATGGTAACACAATACTGCAAAGAAGAAGCCCATCTGGCTTCAGCCATCAATAATAAATAGTGTAATTGTACCTGCGTGAGTCACCAGCCCTGTCCGGGACCTGTTTGCCTGTGCTTTGTGTCTCTGGCCCTCTCATCTCTTGCGTCCCGCCCCAGCTTGGCAAAGCCCTGGAAGGATTCAGGGTGAGGTACCTGCTACTGCAAAGAGGCTTCTGGGCACCAGCCTGGGCACTGCGGCTACAGCCCCAGCTTCAGAGAGTCCAGCAGCTGGGCCTTGATCTAAGATGGCGACAATAACTTGTTGGAGCCAAAGCATAAATAAGGTGTTCAAGATACTCTTAATTCTTTTTCCTTCTCTCTTTGGGGAGTGTGTGTGTGTGTGTGTATGTGTGTGCGCGCGCGCCCACGCGTGTGAGTGTGCACATGAGAGAGAGATGATAGATAGATAGACAGACAGATAGATAGATTGATTGATTGATTGATTACTGGTGATAGAACCCATGGGCATTCTGCCTCTGAGCTACACCCCTGCCCCTGGCCATGTTCTCTTGGCTTGGGCCTCATAGATTCTTAATTTTGAAGCAGGGTCTCACTAAATTGCTGAAGGCCTCACTAAGAGTTGCCAAGGCTAGCCTTCAACCTGTGATCCTCCTGTCTCAGTCTCCCAAGTACTAGAATTACCAGCATATACCACCATGCTTGGTTGGATTTCTTCCTTTCATTTCTTTTTCTTTTGTTTGTTTGTTTTTTTTAATTGAGAAAAGCAGCATCACATGGTGACTTAAGAGGGTGGACTTTCGAGTCTAACTGCCTGGGTTTGTATCCCAGCTCTGCCACAATTTGACTGTGTGACTTTGGACAAGTTGACTTAGCCTTTTGAGCCTTAAATTTCCTCATCTTTTGAATTCAGAGAAAGATGGTGTCTGCTTCCAAGGTGGTAAGGATTAAATGCTCAGAGTAGCACTGAGCTTGGCAAGTGCTGCCACCACTGTTTCTTCCCCTCCGGGGTCAGCCCCAAGAGACAAGACGGAAAGCCATGTAGGAGAAGGGGCTCGTGCCCCGGAGCCTGCGGCCGAGTTGAGGGGCGGGAGCTCTGGGCTTGGTTTTCAGTGTCACCTCTGTCTGTATGACCTCGGGTACCTGGTGTGCCCGGTGGACACTACCATACCTACTCGCTGAGTGTCTGTGCCTTGCATTTTTGCCCAGAGCTAGCTGGGCAGTGGCTGTCGTGACTCTTAGATAATAAATGGGCCCAGTAAGTGACGTAAGTGCTCTGTGACATTCTAGCTGGGCCACATTCTCTTGGCTTGGGCCTTATACGCTTGAAGGGTTTTTTTTGGGAAAAATGTTAAAATGTTACTTTTAATTCTTGTTTCAAATGTCATAAAATTTTTGAAAATTAAAGTCATGTTTTCAATCACCCTGTGGTTTCAGAGAGATTTCCTTAGCAGGGGAAATAGAAATAACCAAGGCTAAAAGAATCACACTAAAACTCAGGTTCTTGAAGTCTGGTCTCCAGTTAGGCGTGTCGCCAACTAGCGTTAGAGAGAATGCGAGTTCACAGACCTCACTCCCCCTCACTGAAATCACCTCTGGGGCTGGGGTCTACAGGTGATCTGAACACAGGTTAAAATTTAAGGGCCATTACTGTGTTAGGGCTGTAGCTCGGTGGTAGAACACTTGCCTATAGCATGTATGAGGACCTGAGTTCAATTCCCAGCCCTGCAAAAAAATAAAAATAAGTAAAAAAAAACTGTGCAAGAAGGGAATATTGGCTATTGGGAGGAAATAGCCACTTTGCCGCAGCAGGCTAAAAGGCCCAGATCACAGCAGCATACAAACTGTGGGGACCGATGGTGACCAGGGTTGCGAGAATAGTGGGGTCACTGTTGGAAGAGGGCTGTGGCCCGGCTTCCAGCAAGGGGGCTGGTTGGCCCGGACTCTGGCCGGGTTGCAGGGATGGCGATGCTGCCTTGGCAGAGCAGGCCTTTGTCACTGAGGGGGCCTTCTTCTTTGGGTTCCCTGCCCTTTCCTTTGCTGCACAGTTGAGAAGAGCCACCAAGTAGATCCATCCGGGCATTAAGATGTGCGAGGCTTAGTTGGCCCTGGCCTTTGCCGGGCTTTCCCATGGCTCAAGGAACGTCATTTTCACCAATAGCTCCACTAGTAATCAGTGGCAGCTGTGATGGTGTGCAGGGATTGTAGAGGTCTTCATGCTGCTAAGCATATTTCTCTGAAGTCAAGTTTCCAAGTGATTGCCAGTTGTCCCAGGCAGTGGTCAGTTCTCAGCCCGTGCCTTCCCGGACTCGTCGATGGCGCTGCCTCAGCTCGCCCTTCCCTGCCCCGCCAGGCCACCTGCTCTTCCTCCTTTCCAGTTCCCTTCGCCCTGTCCTTCGTCTTCCCAGCCCTGAACACGTGGGAGCACCTGTCAGGCCCTTTCCAGAAGCAGGGCCACTGCCGTGGCCATCACAGCTGGACATTCGGCCCACAGGTCAGGCCTACATGGGCAGCCCCATGCCTGTCTCCTGTTAGGACCCCTGAACTCCAAGTCCAGCCTTCCAGAGGCCTAAAAGACCTGTAGAAGACCACTAAAGATTGAATGCGGAGCTTTGTAATGTGAGCAGAGGTCTGGCTCAGGGCTGGAAACGTGGGGAAGCTTTACAGCAGAGTAGGTGACTCGATTACACAGAACTGTGTGTGCAGGCTTGAGGAACCGGCATGGTCGTCAGGAAGGCAGGCCGAGCAGAGGGTCAGTCAGCAGTAGCCATAGGAAAGGACAGGCCTGAGGATCTCAGTGGCCCGAATCAGACTGCCACGTGAGCGAGGCCGAGTCCACAGCCTGCTGATTGTGTGCCTGTGCCTGGGACTGTCTTGGATGGCCGTCTGGAATTTCAAGCCAGCTCTGAGATCGTAGAGAAGCTCGGTCGATGGAACACCTAGGGGAGCTTAAAGGGCATTCCTTCTCCTCACCTCTGCGTCCTGAGGAGTCGGGGGCTACTCAGAAAGTCACAAAACATCACCAACCACAGAAAGGATAAGTCCTTGTGGTCAAAGGGAATAGCTGGCCACAGACCGACAGGTGAACTCCAGAATAACAAGAAAACTGCCGCCGTCTCACCAGCCCTTGCACCTTCGGAAACGGTGTGAGCAAGCTCACAGAGATCCACGGGGCAGGTCCCAGCTTGGGGTGTGAGGGAGTAAGTGCATTCCAACCTGCCTCCCAGCGAGTGCAGCCAGGAAACGTCAGCTGTTTGCGGGTGCTGAGAAGCTCGTAGCGGCAGGCGAATTCCAGTACTGCTGAAGAGACCCTGAGCTTACTGATCTTCTGCCAGAGTCCCCCAGCGGGACCAGGGGAAGCTCTTGCGCCTGGTCTGTCATCGAGGCAGAAACCCTGCTTGTCACCGTTCTTCCTCTGCTTGCTTGTCCCCAGCAACGGGCTCTCAGGACGGAGAAGAGCTTCCTCCCCAGGGTCTCACCACCACAGCCCTGGTGAAGACACAGCTGTGGGAAGTGTGTGACCAGATAACCAGAGCAGGGGACACACAGAACCAGAGGGCACTAGGGCGAGGCGCAGGAAAGTGACCCCTGAAGGTTGGAACTTGTCAACTTCCTGCCAAGGGCTGGGTGCACCACAGACCCAGGACTGAAGTGGGAGAGACCACATGCAAGTCCGAGGCTGACCACTGGGTGGCGCACACACAGGCGTATCAAAAGCGCTGACAACTTGGCTGAGTTTGGAGCCACAGCGCACAGGCCTTTGGAACTTGTCTGGAATCCAGCTGGATCATTCACTTACCCAAGACCTAGAGTCTCCTAACACAATATTTAAAACATCTGGAGTGCAAGTCAAAATGACCTGGCGTATGAAGAACTAGGGTTATCTTTTGACAAGCAACAGACATCAATGCCAACTTAACACAGGTGTCGGAATTATTCAACACCGACTTTATTTTTCATTTAATTTTTTTGAGGTTCTGGGGATTGAACCCAGGGGCGTTCTACCAATGAGCTACACCCTCAGTCCTTTCTATTTTTTATTGTGAAACAGGATCTCCTTAATTTACTGTGCACTGGCCTTGAAGCTTGAGCCTTCTCTCTTAGCTGCCCAAGTACTAGAATTATAGGCATGCACCATCGTGCCTGACTTCAACAAATACCTTAAAGCAGCTATTATAAAAATGCTGCAGTAAGTAAGGGCGGACACTCTAGAGATGGAGCTAGAAAGTATCGGTGAAGAAATAGGAAATAGAAGAATTAAAGAGAAATTTTATTTATTTATTTTTATTATTTATTTATTTATTTATTTATTTAGTATTGGGAATTGAACCCATACGTATTCTACCTCTGAACTACACCCCCCAGCCCTATTTTTTATTCTTTATTTTGAAACAGGGTCTCATTAAGTTGCAGAAGGCCTCACTGAGTAGCTGAGGCTGGCCACGAACCTGTGATCCTCTTGTCTCAGCCTCCCAAGTACTGGGATTACAAGTGTGGGCTACCACGCCTGACTTAAAGGGAAATTTTATAACTGAAAAATATAATGACTTAAATAACTAACCAGACAGACAAATAGCCAGAGAAAAACAGGGCGTTGCTTATTGGGGAACAACAATTTGTATGACTGGATTTCTCATTAGAACTGAGAGGCCAGAAGTAAGTGGAACATTTTTAAGGTGCTAAAAATTTGTCAACCCAGATTTTGTATCTAGCAAAATCCCCTTCAGGAATGAAAGTGAGCTTGCTGCCAGCAGACCTACTGTAAAAGAATTGCTAAAGGATGTTGTTCAGACAGAAGGGTCCTTACAGTAGAAGGAAACCTGGCACATCAGGAAGGAAGAGGGACAAAAATGAAAAATACCTGTGTAAATACAGGAAACTATTCTCTTAATGAGCTCTTTACAAACATGATTGGTGGAAAACAAAAACTATAGCATTGGCTGGTATTTAACGCACATGTAGATGTAACACATAAGGCAAATAAAATATAAAAGGTAAAGTTTCTCCATTTCACCTAAAGTGGTAACATATTGATCCAGTTAGATCATGGGGAATTAAATACGTATGTTTTACTCCCTAGACTAATCACTAAACTATGCTAAAAGATATATAAAGACAATAGATAAGTTAAAATGGAATTCTGAAGTTCAAAATTAAGGCAGGAAAAAGGAAACTGAAGAAGAATAAAGAGAAAGCAAATAAGATGGTTGACCTAAGTTGAAACATATCAAATATAAATGGTCTGAATCTACCACTTGTGTGTCTCTGTACTGTTATCATCATCATCATCATTAGTATTATTGTGTTATTTGGTGCTGGAGGATAAACCCAGAGGCATTCTACCTCTGAGCTATACCCCAGACCTGTATTATTTTGAAACAGGGTCTCGCTAAGTTGCTGAGTCTGGCGTGGGACCTGTGACTCTCCTGTCTTAGCCTCCCAAGTACTGGGATTCCTGGCGTGTACCAGCATGCCCAGGTGATGCTGCTATCATTATTATTATTTTGTCTTATTTGATGATATTGGGGATTGAACCCAGGGCCATTCTACCTCTGAGCTACATTTCCAGCCCTATTTCTTATTCTTTTATTTTGAAACAGGGTCTCACTAAGTAGTGGAGGGCAGGCCTAAGTTGCTGACCCCGGCCACAAACCTACAATCCTGTCTCAGCCTCCCAAGTACTGGGATTACAAGCGTGTGCCACCATGCCTGGCTTATGATTATTTTGAAGTCCTGGTGATGTAACCCATGGACCTGGGGATGGGCTTTGCACTCTGCCACAGAGCTACAAGCTACGTTCCCCAGCCCTTACCTTTTTTTTTTTGGTAGTTGGGATTGAACCAGGGACCTCCGAGCTATACCCCCAGCCCTATTTTTTATCTTTATTTTGAAACAGGGTCTCACTAAGTTGTGGAGAGCCTCACTAAGTAGATGAGGCTGACTGCAATCCTCCTGTCTCAGCCTCCCAAGTACTGGGATTATAAGTGTGTACCACTACTCCTGGCTTGCCCTTTTCATTTTGAGACAAGATCTCATTAAGTTGCTAGGCTGGTCTTGAACTTATCATCCTCATGCTTCAGTCTTCTGAGTAGCTGAGATGACACTTGTACGCCAACCAGTTCTGACGGATTGTCTGAATGGGTTTAAAAAAATTAAAAATAACCCAACTATTTGTTGTCTACAGGAGACTCATTTCAGATAGACCATGTGCAAGATAAAAATGAATGATGGAAAAAGATAGTGAGCTAGACTGGGAGTGTAGCTCACTGGTAGAGTTCATGCTTGGCGTGCATGAGGCCTTTATCTCATGCCCCAGCACCCTCTCCTAGTGATGGATCTATTAATATAAAAAACAGGCTTCAGGGTAATGGGAGTTTCAGAGATAAAGAGGAACATTACCTAATGACATAACAATTCTAAGTGTATGTGTTTCCGCTGTTAGGACAAGTGGCTGAGTCCATGTTTATCGCTGGAGCGTGCATGCTCCTCTCCAGACAGAATCAGGGAGGGCATGGGGAAATGACCACCACCACCACCCGGCTGGGTCTGTGTGACCTTTATAGAACACTGCAACCTCCAATAGCAGCGGAGTGCACATCTTTCAGAGTACACAGGGACTTTCACCAGGGTAGACCATGTGCTGGGTTATAAAAGAAGCTGTGATATTTTAAAAATTAAAATAATGCTCAATATGTTCTCTCTGCTGGGTGTGGTGGTGCATGCCTGTAATCTCAGTCCTTGGGAGGCTGAGACAGGAGGATTACTACAGGTTTGAGGCTTAAACAACTTCGTGAGGCTCTCAGTAATTTAGCGAGACCCTGTTTCCAAAAAAAAGAAAAAAAAGGGCTGGGAATGTAGTTTGGAGGTAGAACACCCCTGGGGTTTAATCCCCAGGGCCACAAAAACCAAACACACACACACACACACACACACACACACACACACACACACTTCATTCTGTGGCCACAGTGGTATTAGAGTAGAAAGCAGTGACAGATGGCAAGAACACTCCCCAAAACTTGGACATTAAACAAGTAAACAAAGTTTGGAATTAATTATGGGTCAATGAAGAAGTCACAGGGATAATTAGAAAGTATTTTGAAGTGAACAAAAAATACAGCATATCAAAATTTGTAAGCTACAGTGTTTGGAAGGGAAATTTACAGCATTAAAATGTTTATATTGGAAGAAAGAAAGGCCTTAGATCAGTAATCTCAGTTGCTATCTCAGGAAACTGTAAATGAATCAAATAAACCAAAAGCAAGTGAAAACTCTTTACAAAAATAATGAAATTAAATCCCCAAATGATAGCAGAGCCAAAAACTAATTCTTTGAAATGACGAGTAAAATTAATCACACTTTCAATAAGTTAACAAAGAAAAAGAACCAAATTAATGATTAAAGGAATGAAAAAAGTGGATAGTATTATGGACCCCGTAGGAGAAAGGATAATAAGAGAACATTTTGGGTAACTCTCTGTACAGAAATTTGATAATTTAGATGAAATGGGCCATTTCCTTGAAAAGTAGAAATCACCAAAACTCATCAAAGGTGAAATAGATAACCCAAATCATCCTGCAATTACCTAAAGAAGGAAATTATAGTTAAGATCTTCCAAAACATATCTCCATGAAGTCTTATGCACATTTAAAAACAAACTATTTTAGAAGAGGAGGAATTACTTCCTGACTCTTTTTTTTATGAGGCCATGATAATCAAAATCAAATAGAGTACCAGGAAGACAAACTACAGACCAATATCCCTTATTAAGATACACAGAATCAACTGGGCGTGGTGACACACACTTGGAATCCCAGCACTTGGGAGGCTGAGACCGGAGGATCTGGGTTCACAGTCAGCCTCAGCTACTTAGTGAGGTCTTCCGCAACTTAGTGAGGCCCTGTTTCAAAATAAAGAATAAAAAAATAGGGCTGGGGGTGTAGCTCAGAGGTAGAATGCCCGAGTTCAATCCCCAGTACCACAAAAAAATAAAAAAAAGAAATTACACAGAATCTTCAATATAGTATTAGTAAATTGAACCCAAGAATACATTAAAAAAAATCAAGGACTAAGCTGGGTGTGGAGGCACACACTTGTAATCCCAGCATTTGGGAGGCTGAGACCGGAGGATCTGGGTTCTCGGCCAGCCTCAGCTACCTAGTGAGGCCCTCTGCAACTTAGTGAGACCCTATTTCAATATAAAGAATAAAAAACAGGGCTGGGGGTATAGCTCGGAGGTAGAATGCCCCTGAGTTCGATCCCCAGTACCGCAAAAAAATAAATAAATAAAATAAAATAAATAAAGCAATTTGCCTAAGTGACATTTAGCCTGGGAATGCAAAGTTGGCTAAACTACAATCTACCATATTACTAATCTAAAGTCACATGATCCTATTAGTTGAGGCAGAAAAAGCATTTGACAGAATTCAGCATCCATTTTTTTTTTTGTGGTCTCAGCCTCCCAAATGCTGGGATTACAAGCGTGCGCCACCATGTGTGGCTCTATTTTTTATTCTTTATTTTGAAACAGGGTCTCACTCAGTTGCGGAGAGCCTCACTAAGTAGCTGAGGCTGGCCGTGAACCCTGATCCTCCTGTCTGCTGATTACAAGCATGCGCCACTGTGCCTGACTCAGCATCCATTTCCGATAAAGCCTCTCAGCCAAGTAGAAGTAGAACTTCCTAAACGTGGTAGGACATCCACAAACACAGCAACAGCCAGCATAATACTTAACAGAGAAGGACTGCGTGCCTCCCCCTCACCTGAAAATGGGCCATTCATTCCTGGTGGGCGGCACACTGGAAGTCCTAGCTAAGATGTCACTGGGGGAAGGCAAAATGGTACCGCCACTCTGGAGAAGCAGTTGAAGGTTTTCTCTAAAGCAGGGTGTCGGTTCCGGGATCCTCTCCAGTTCCCATGTCTTTGGACTCAAGTCCCTCATGTAAACTGCGTCCTAACGTCCCTCCAGATTACGATCCTCGTACATTGTAAGTGCTGTGTAAATAATTTTATACCGTATCGTTTCAGGCATTATGGCAAGGAAAAGTAAACATACTCAGTATAGATGTAGGGGTGTTTCCCCCCAGATACTTTAGATCAACAGCTGGTTAAATCCATGGATGCGGAACTTGCAGATATGGAGGACTGGCTGTCCTTGGGTTTAGCCCAGCAATGCCACTCTTGGAATTGCCATAGAGAAATGGAAATTGATTCTGGCGCGAACGTCTGCATGACTGACTGATCACCTCAGTCCTCCCCTGCAGATCTTCTGATGGCAGCTTATCATACATGGGCCGAGTGCACACTCGGTGTCCTGGACGAGGGCCACCTGCCCACCTTGCCCCTCCCCCACTGCCCCTGCTTTGGGTGTGGTGGCGCCCACCTGTAATCCCAGCTACTTGGGAGGCTGAGACAGGAGATGGCAGGTTTGAGGCCAGCCTGGGCTCCACAGTGTCAAAGCGCTTGCCTAGCATGTGCAAGGCCGTGGGCTCAGCCCCCCGGTGCTGCAACAGAAGCACATGGCGAGCGGTGTTCAGCTCCAAAATGTGAGATAGAGGGCGGGGGGGGGGGGGCGTAGATCCAGTTCAGTGAACTAGTTCAGTGCTTTCCTAGCATGTTCAAGGAGGCCCTGGGTTTCATCCCCAGCACCACAAAAGTAAAGAAAAAATAAGAGAATTGCTATAACCTTCCAGAAGAGAAGCACAGGCTATTTGAGGAGGCATATCTTATTTGTGTATTCAGCACATACTTAAAGCATCTCACGTGAGTGAATCCGTGGACTCCCAGTGTGAGCTAGTGTGTCACGAGTGTGCGGCCTTGGGTGCTGGGCCGGAGTCAGGCCCCAGCGGCGTGAGAGGCTGCCCCTGCCTCAGAGCTGAGCACCACAGCCCTGGCCCTCTTCAGCTGTAGGCATTATTTCCACAAACTCCCCGGCGACTCCGCAGGCGGGGTCAGTGCCTCCTGGGGCTCCCCTCTCCCAGTCAGCTCGCTCTGAGCACCAGACAGTGTAGACTGCTGGCCGTGCTGGCCGGTCCAGGGGTGACTCAGGACAGACCTCGCTCCTCTCTGCTCCTCGGCCCTCGCGTTCTCAGCGCTTGCCGGCTGGGTAGAGGAAGGACTCGCGGCCCCACGCCACAGTGCGCTGATTCCACAGGTGCCCGCGGGCCTCCTCCACCCTGTGCCTCACTTGGCCTCCTGCCGGCTCGGAGGCATGGCAGTCTGGTGAGGCACTGCGAGCCAAATGGCGCAGGTCTGAGCCGTGCAGCACAGCCCTGGAACCCAGAGCCCGGCTGGCGGGGGGAGGCTGGGGTCTGGCAGACCCGGAGCGTTTCTGCGAGGCTGGGATTGAAGATGAGACCGCTCAGCCTTCTGACCAGTGTCTTGCTCGCGTGAAGAAAACTTCAGGCCTAGAGAGGGCTCAGAGATAATGAGTACACGTACCTGCCCACTCAGATCAGCAATTCTTGACGGGTTGGCGTGTTCACTTGACTGCCTGTATTTTTAAAAGATCAGACCATTTGAAAGTAAGTTGCAGATGTCATGCTGCCTTCTCACTCCTAAATACTTTAGCATACAGCTCTCAAGAGTAAGAACATTCTCCTCCATATCCATGGAACCGTTACCAGGAGAATTACCAGTGATTCCACAGTACCACCTGATACCCAGACCACATTCCCGTTTCCTCAGTTGTACCAAACTGTACTTTCCAGACCAGGATCCAGGAGAGTTTGTTTGTGTATTGTCCTTAGTTACACGTCCCTTCTTCTTCCTCCTCCTCCTCCTGCTTCTTCATCCTAAGCAAGTGCTTTACCACTGAGCTACACCCCCAGCCTCTCCCTTTATTCTCTTAATGTAAAAAAGTTTCATCTTTCTCTCACTGTATTTACCTTAACAACAACAAAAAAGAACGCCGGGCATGGTGGCGCACGCTTGTGCTTGTAATTCCAGTACTTGGAGGCTGAGACAGGAGGATCGCAGGTTCGTGGCCAGCCTTGGCTACTTAGTGAGACCCTCCGCATCTTGGCAAGACCCTGTTTCAAAATAAAGAATAAAAATAGGACTGGGGGTGTAGCTCGGAGGTAGAATGCCCCTGGGTTCAATCCCTAGTACCGCAAAAAAAAAAAAAATCTGTCAAAGATTTATTTCATGCCTTGAGGAGAGAAGTAAGATGTAAAACTGATTCCAAGAGTGTTTAAAGAATTAGATATATTAATAGGCATAAAGCCAAAAAAGAATTAGGACAAGACTTCGAGGTTAGATTTTAACAAACTGATAGAGACAGTAAAACATCATCTTTGATATTATCTTTTCAAGTGAACATAAATCTACAAGTTAATGTGTAATTTCAGTTATATTTTGTTTGTTTTGTTGTGGTATTGGGGATTGGACCCAGGGTGTTCTACCACTGACCTACACCCCCAGTCCTTTTTATTTTTTATTTTAAGACAGGGTCTTGCTAAATTGCTCAGGCTGCTCTCAAACTTTTGATCCTCCTTTCTCAGCCTCCCAAGCACTGGGATTACAGGCGTGTGCAGCCACGCCTGGCTCCTAGAGAATGTATTTTTAGGCAGACGTGTTAACAATGACCGGGTCTGAATTGAAAGGACACGCCTCCAGCCCATTTTTGCCTTATTTCTAAATTTTGGATACTTTTTCTTAACAAGGCATTTCTTAATCCTACTAGCCAGAATCAACCTCTCCTTTTATCCTTCTATTACTTTTTAAAAATGGCTTTATTGTCGGGAGGCTGAGACCGGAGGATCCGGGTTCGCGGCCAGCCTCAGCTACCTAGTGAGGCACTCCGCAACTTAGTGAGTCCCTGTTTCAAAATAAAGAATAAAAAATAGGGCTGGGGGTATAGCTCGGAGGTAGAACGCCCCTGAGTTCAATCCCCAGTACCGCAAAAAAAAAAAAAAAAAAAAAAAAAAAAAGGCTTTATTGAAGTGCAATGAATATACAATAAAACCCACTTATTACAAATGTTCAGGGACCCAGGGGCATTTCACCTCTGACCTATATCCTCAGCCCTATTTTATTTTAATTTTGAAACAGGGTCTCACTAGGTTGATGAGAATCTCACTACTTGTTGAGGCTGTCCTTGAACCTGTGATCCTCCTATCTCAGTCTCCCAAGTACTGGGATTACAAGCGTGTGCCGCTACACCTGGCTTTCGTTTTTATATTGAAACAGGATCTCATTATTGTGAGGGCCTGGCTAACTTGCTGAAGTTGGCTGCAAACCTGAGATCCTCCTGTCTCAGCCTCCCAAGTACTGGGATTATAGGTGTACACCACCACGCTCGGCAATTCTAAACAAATTATACAATTACTCAGCTATTATACAGTCCCGTTTTAGAAGACTTTTATCCCCCAAAGTTTTAGAACAGTTTTCCCGATCTTTGTAGTCAGTCCCCACTCCCACCTCCAGGCAAACACTGATTTGCTGTCTCTCTGGAGATTCACCTCTTTAAAATCTTTCACCTAAAGAGAACCGTGCAAATGGTCTCTTGCGTGGCACCGTTCACTTACCATCCGTGTAGCAGCGTGTGCCAGCTTATTTCATGGCTGTTTATTCATTCCTGGATTGGTGGGCATTTGGATTGTTTTCCGCTTTTGGCCAGTATGGGTAATGCTATGAGTTTTTGCGGGCAAGTCTTTCTTTGGTGGAGGTAGTTCTCCTGGGTAGACTCCTAGGAGTGCAGTAGGTGTATGTGGAATTATATAAGAAACGTCAAATGTTTCCAAAATGGCAGCATCATTTCACATTCCTCCCAAGGATTTGGGAGACTCCCAGCTTCTCCACCTCAGTGCCCTCGCTTGACTTTCACTGCCTTGTAATCTTTAATCCTGGTGGATGTCATAGGCTTCTCTGAGTCAAGGACTTCCTCATGGTGATTGGGTGGTTGAAGAAAACCTGCTAGGTCGGGTGGGAGATCAGGGGCTTGTGCAAGGGTTGGTCAAGGAAGAGAGCCTGGTATTGACCAGAGATGATTCTGACCCTGTGCAGGCTTTAAAGAATTTTTAAAGTTGGGGTATAATTTACAGACAGTGGCACACTGTGATTGAACAGGTACCTTAGTTTTCACGAATGTATAACAGGATAACAATTCCATCACCCCAAAAGTTTATATCCCTTCCTAGTGAGTCTCCCCAGAAGCAACCACTAGCGACTTCTCAGTGTGTTTTGTGTGTCTGTACCCTGATGTTTAAAACTATCTATAGAAAACCTACGAATCATGCCATAGCAAAATATATATATATATGTATATATGTGTGTGTATATATACATATTTGTGTATGTGTACATATATATTTTTTGGTGTGTGTATACATGTGTATATATATATTTGTGTGTGTATGTGTACATATATATAGTTGTGTGTGTGTGTGTATATATATATATATATATATATATATATATATATGTGTGTGTGTGTGTGTGTGTGTGTGTATATATATATTTGTGTGTATGTGTACATTCAAGGCCAGCCTGGGCAACTCAGTGAAACCCTGTTTCAAAAATAAAAATAAAAAGGGTTGGGGATGTAACTCAGTGGTGGAATAACCCAGGTTCGATCCCCAGGACCGCAATAATCAAGTAAAGGGAAAGCTCCTAACCGCCTGTGCCTGGAAGCCGCCCGCCCCGGGTGTCTGGGCGAGCCCCCTGGGCACCGCTGTGCTCTCCCTGCAGCCCAGCCCTGGACCCCGGCCTGCGCTGCGCCAGCCCCGAGCCCGAGCGCCGAGCCGAGCCCGAGCCCGAGCGATCGGCGCCTCTGCGCGCGATTGAGCGGCCTGCGCCTGCCCGAGCGCAGCGGCGCCGCCCGGTCGCCGAGGCAGGAGGGAGGAGGCCGCGCGCCGGGCATGGGGCCGCCGGCCGCGTGAGGCCCGGCGTTCATGGTGAGTCCGCGGGCGCGTGTGCGTCCGTGTGTGCGCACGTGTGTCCGCCTGCACGTCGCATGCATGTGCGCACCCCCGGGCCGAGCCTGCACGGGGACGGGCGCGGCGGCGCGACGCCGGGCATTCTTTGTGTCTGTTCCCTGCATCTTCCAGCCGTGGGAGACGGCGCGTCCTTCCAGTCCTCATTTGCGGCACTCCCCTGCCGTCGCGCTGGTTCCAGAGCAGGTCTGTCCAGGCCTCCAGGAGGCTGGGGGAGAGGAGGCTGCACCTGTGCTCCAGGGCCCAGCGAGCAGGCGGGTCCGGACTGCCAGGGTGACCCGCTTCCCAGAGCCCGGGTCTGCTTTAGGACCTTCCACTCTCCGGTACACCTATTAACTTTTGTGCCTTTGATGCTTAGTAAGAAATCTGGCGACTAGAAAAGGTCTCCTGAGTGTTGCTTCCCCAGATGCCAGGGTTCTAGGTAACTTAGAGAGTGCTGCGTGGGAGAGTACTCTGCAGGGGGTGGAGGAAGAACCTGCAGAGCAGGAGCAGGCTGGGCCCTCTCAGGGCCTGGCAGTTCCAGATCTGAGAACATGCCCCTATCTCCCAGTTGCTTGGGTGTGCGGTGTGCCTGGTGCTTCAGTCTCCTTTGGTCTTTACCGCAGCTGCTAGGTAGTGTCCCTTCTAGAGGAATATTTTGAAAAGTAATGTCCTAGTAGTACAGTAACCGCCACACTCCTGTCCTTTTTCTGGGTGCCCAATGTGGCTGCGCGTCTGAAGCTTGCTCAGTGTTACTTCGTCTTCAGATGTAGTAGAGGAGAACACAGCCGTGGGGACAGGCAGTGCTCCAGGTGGTACTGCTGGTGGGGATGTCCAGCCCCCAGCACTGGCCCCGCCTGGGTCCTCCGCGTGAGCAGATGTGGCGGCTGCGGGGCCTCTGACATTCGTTCAAGTCTTTTAAGGTCCACATGGTTGTCCTGCCCGCAGGCCCTTCACTCCGGACGTGCCCTCCTGAAGCCACTCCAGGGGCATGTTAACAGGTTGTTCTTGACTCTGTAGAGCGCACAGTCCGTGTCGTGAGCGTGGTTCTGATTGATGGCTCTTTCTCCTTCTCGCTAAAATAGATTTCCAGGAAGCCACGGGTTTCTCCTGGCCCGATTGTTGGTGTGATTGGCTATCTTTGTAGCACTCTTCCAGTTCTGTAAGTAGCATTGACAACCCCTCTCTTCCTTTTCACCTGGAAGATTTCTCTTAATCACTTGAGAATCCTGGTCTTTTCTTAGCACGAATGCCCGTCTTTTTAACTGACAAGTCTTTAGTGTAATTCAGGAGTGTGGTGCCCTCTCCCTAGCTGTCAGCTCAGGCTGCTCCTGCTGGTTAGGTCTGCCCCTCAGCGTGGCAGTGGCCTCCCCAGACTCACACTCTGCTTTCTGTGCTGCACCAAGCCTGGCTCTTCCCCGTCCTGGGCTCGCCCTGCCAGCCCTAGGTAGCTGCTTGTCGAGACCATCAGCTGTGGAGCAGAACAACTTTGCCTCAGCCTCCTTCCCTGTTTAAAATGTCCCTGCTGACCCACAAGTCAGCTGGCTCGTGGGTGCCCTTTGTCTGAGCTTGTTCTATCAGAACACCTTTCCCTTGTGGCTTCTGGCCCAAACCTTTCCTGTCTCTGCTCAAATGGCCCCCACTACGGGGTGCTTTCCACGGTTCTCTCTGGCCTCCCACCACCTGTTGCTCTCCCTCCTGCAGTGCTCAAGCTTCTGCTTGACCGAGGGTCTCCTGCAGAGCCGGGACCTGCCTGGCCTCTTCATAGACAAGCTTCCTCTTTCCCCCGGTCCCTTTTCCCTCTTCCTTTTGCCTGAGGCTGAGGCGGAGGCCGAGTCCTGCCCAGGTGCCCTGGCCTCCTGCTTTTCCTTCCCTGAACCTGTGCTGGGTCACCACACCCACAGCTTCACCCCCGAGCAGGAGTACTGTGTCCTGTGTGCAGCTGCTGGCTGGTGTGGTCTTGTCTTCCCCGGCAGAGTCATTCCCGACGACTCGGGCAAGGACTTATAAAATCAGCGACTTGCAGACATATTTGGAATTACCCCCAGTTAGACAATGTAAGTTGAGACTCTCAGCACACAGATATAACTACGTGTAGAACTGAAGAAAGCTGCCCTTACTATATACATATTATTATCGTTATTATTATTATTGCTATTGATCCTGGGGATTGAACCCAGGGGCATTCTACCTCTGAGCAACACCCTCAGCCCTTCTTATTTTTTATTTTGAAAAAGCCTCTCACTAAGTTGCGGAGGCTGGCTTCAAACCTGCCTTCCTCCTGTCTCAGCCTTGGCTTATTGCTTCATTTAAAAAAAAAAAAAAATGCTGTGACCAGTTAAACTGAACCTCAGTAGGACTTGGGAGAATCCTGTTCTGAGTTCCCCTCTGCTGCTGTCCAGGGTGGTCTGGGCAGCGGTTGCTTGGGTAAGTGATTGTTTTCCTGAGTTCAGCCTTTCAATGCCCCCAGCAGTGAAGAGCATCCTTACTTGGTTTAAGCCGAGAGACTTCCTAACTTGGTCCCATGCAGAAACTTTGGAGTTGAAAGTTAGACTGAAGCAGGGGCTCCCCTGGTTTTGCCTGGCACCCAGAAAAGGCTCAGTTGTAGTGGGCTGCCAGCCTGCTGTGCTATCCTGTCAACCATCAGAGTGGTCCCACAGGTCCCACGTCTAGAGCAAGGGGGCTGAGGCTTAGTGCTTCCCCAGCCTGGGCGCCTGTCACATGATGTGCCGATCCCAATGCTGACCTCCCGCAACCAACCGACCGACCTTAGTGTGCGTCGTCCTCCCGATCCTGGAGTCGGTTTGTGTGGCGTGGCAGGTGGGCTCACTGGGGAGCCCCGGAGGTGGCCATGGAAAAAGGAGAGTCGGGCTTGGAGCGGGCCCTGTGACCTTTGCCACCACTGGGGTTCAAGTCTGGGCAGGCCGGGCCTCCTCTGCCGCTTTAGCCACGTGTCATGCTGCGTGATTAAGCGTACGCATGTGAGCCTGCGCCCTCACTCTCCTGCACTTAATTCCGGAGCAGAGGTTTCTGTCATGGTTGAAAGCTTTACTTAGACTGAACACGGGGAAATTACTTGCAGTTCCTGTCTGTGAGTGGCTCGAAGGCATTGCGTGGTGAGAGACAGACCTGAAGGCCTGGCGGGTGACCCTGCCTCCTGCCCTCCCTCCCTCCCTGGTTCCGCCTATGAGGTGGGGATGGTGGCACTGAGGTGGGGATGGTGGCGCCGCCTCGCTCTGAGCCCCTCCCCCCCCCGCATGGGGGGTACTTTGAGTTAACTGTGTGCGTAGGGCCCTTGAGAAGAACTTGGCCACTCGTCACTGCTGTTGGTAACGTAAGTGGGGCCGGCCGGGGCCCTCCGGTGTCCGGTCCCCAGTCGAGGCCTTCGCCTCCTCCTGCTCCTGCTCTTCCGGCCCGCTGCCTGCAGTCTTTGCGGGGGTCCTTGGTTGTGGTTCGGCACTGGACGGGTTTTTCTGCCTCCTGAGGTTGTTGCAGGTCTGAGGGAGAGGCCGGCTAATGGCGCCCAGGCCCAGTGGCGCTGAGTGCTGTACAGTCTCCCCGCTGCTCCTGCTCAGGCAGTGCTCCCACCGCTTTGCAGATTCGAGAACGAGGCTCCGGGGTTTCGTGTAAGTTCTTAGCTGGTGCTTGGTGGACCAGAGCTTGCCTCGAGGCCCGTGCGGCACGAGAGGCTGCACCTGGCCCAAGCAGGAGGGCACGTCCTTTTTCCCCTGAAACTCCACAGAATGGAAAGTACAGCGCCCTGCAGGCCCAGCCTGCACTTTGAGCCTTTGTCCTCTCTGTGGAGTGACATTTGCCGTGCAGATGTTAAGTAGACAAAGTGAGCTGCGTTACAGTACTCACAGACAAATGGACAGAGGCGTCCAGACTTGGGGACATCCGACTTTTGGGCCCAGCGTCTTTGGCCTTGGCGTGCAGTTCCCCAGCCTAGGCACCAGGACATAAAGAGCACCTCACGGGGTCTTTGTTACTGAGTCTCGTCAGGATGCAGCTGCCGCAGAATCTGTCTTATCACATGGTACTTGGTAGATTTCCTATAAAATGGAAGATTTTAACATCCGGATACTGGCCTTGAAGCTTTCTGCTGCTGGCGCTGCGCTGAGTCACTGGCGTGCCTGGCACAGGGCAGGTGCTGGCATTTGGGTTCCTGAGCTAGTGAGTCTTTTCTCAGTTTCAGGTAAGAAGAGGTAACTTTAGTACAACTGCAGCTGTTGTGATCCGCCCAAGCAGAGGCATGGCATGCAGATGTGCATCCAGATACAGGGAAACGGCCCCCCCACACGTTTCTCAAAGTCTTTAACTTTCTTCCTTTTTAGAAGTCTCAATAGACATTTCTGGCTGAGAATAACTGCTTGTAAAATAATACTACCAGTAAGACCCCTCTTCACAGCTACTGTCAGTAAAATCCACCTAGCGGTCAGCCCCCGGCTCAGGACAGTGTTTCTCTTGTCACTGAGAAGCGGTATTGAAATCCTGGGTTAGCTCCACATTGGTTTGTCTTATCTTCCCAGCCAGATTCTCTTCCCTTAGGGTGTTCTGAGAGCCTGGTCTGTACCGGGCAACAACAAACCTTTCTGTTGGATTTCTGGGGATGGAGGGGTGCCGTGGCGCCTGCGCACACGCTGCCCCAGGAGCACCGGCGGGCAGACTCTCCCGAACCCTTCTGGCTGGGTGTCTGCAGTGTGGGTCACCAGGTGTGACTAAGCTTGGTGGTTGCAGTCCATGGCATAAATTGGTGACTCAGTGGGAATGGAGACTGCGCTTAGATTTCCCGGCAGGCAAAATTGTTCACCATAACAGTTTGCAGTGATAACTTCCTGGTGGTCATTACAGGTGATCAGTTACTGTTTACAGTGCCCAAAAGACCGAAAACAAGCCTGCATCAGTGTTTGTGGGTCCTTACAAAGGGGTGCTTTGATGATGAGACCCTCCAGAACGTCGTCCCACCAAAAAGGGAGCGACAGGCCCCTATCGTAAAGTGCTGGCCTTCGCTGCAGAGCCGTAGGGCCCGTAAGTGGACGGTGTTTCCTTGTGAGTAGCAGGAAGGAGCTTCAGTGTGTCACTCTACAAGGTGACCTAAAGGACTCTCGCTACAGAACCACTTTCTTGTTTTTGGAAGGACTTGTTTATATCTAAACTGGTGGAGCCTAGGGTCATTTCTGGTTTCTTTTTCCTAGGAATATGAAGACAAGGCTGGAAGACCTAGCCGGCCACCCTCTCCCCGGCAGAATGTGAGGAAGAATCTTGACTTTGAACCTCTCTCCACCACGGCACTCATCCTCGAAGACAGACCAGCGTGAGTCTGAAGGGGAATCTCCGTGGTGTCTGCTTTAGGAGACAGGGACAGCTTCCTAGTCCTTTTTCCTTAGAAAACAGTGAGTGCCTCGTGCAGTGGCGCACGCCTGTAATCCAGGGAGCCGGGAGGCTGAGGCAGGAGGATCGCAGGTCCGAGGACAACCTGGGAAACTTAGTGACACCCTGTCTCAAAATTTAGAAATAAGAAGGGTTGGGGTGTGGCTCAGTGGTAGAACACTCCTGGGTTCGATCCCCAGTACCACACACACACACACACAAATAAAAACAAAAACAAATAAATAAAAAACTGCAGTAGCAACAGAGAACCAAGTGAAGGTTGAAAGAGGGAAGAAGAAGAATGGGCTGTAATCACTTGTCCCCCGTCGGGGTGGCAATGAACCCACACGGCCGATTTGGAAAACTATCCTTTAGCATGGAAGCTTTAGCTAGGATTTTCCATTCAGTGACCTCCCTTGGTAATTGAGCATGTAAGAATACTTAAGTAGATATGTTATGTTAGACTAGTTTATAACTACAAGAAACCCTGGAAAGTGAGTTTTTTTTTTTTTTTTTTTTTTTTTTGGTACTGGGGATTGAACCCAGGGGTATTTTACCTCCGCGCTTTTTTTCCCCCAGTCCTTTTTTTTTTTTTTTAATTCTTTATTTTGAAATAGGGTTTCACTAAGTTGCAGAGAGCCTCAGTAAGTAGCTGTGGCTGGCGGTGAACCCAGATCCCCTGGTCTCAGCCTCCCAGGTACTGGGATTTCAAGCGTGCGCCACCACGCCCAGCCGGAGGTGTGCTCTTAAACTGAGTGTTTTGGGGGTGACTTGGTATTATTGCAGGACAGTGTCTGGACTGCCCAGGGGGTTCTTGGAGACCTTTGGGGAGTACTAAGTACTAAGGATTGCTCCATTGTGTCAGGCCACAACTGATCTACTGGTTTTTTTTTTTTTTTTGGTGGAACTGAACCCAGGGGCATTCTACCTCCAAGCTATATCCCAGCCCTGTTTTTTATTCTTTATTTCAAAACAGGGTCTTGCTAAGTAGCTGAGGTTGGCTGTGATCTTGAGATCCTTTGAGGTACTGGGGATTGAACCCAGAGGCATTCTACCTCCAAGCTATACTCCCAGTCCTATTTTTTATTCTTTATTTTGAAACAGGGTCTCACTAAGTTTGGAGGGCCTCACTAAGTAGCTGAGGCTGACCACATATCTGGGATCCTCCTGTCTCAGCCTCCCAAGTACTGGGATTACAAGAATGCACCACCATGCCCAGTTCTACTAATCTTTATAATTCAGTTGTTTTACAGTGAGTGTTTTGCTTTTGTAAGAAAAAGTTTATGAAAGAACTGTTTAATGTTTAAAAATGTAGTTTTTGACCTTTGTGCTGTGTGTGTGTATGTGTGTGTGTGTGTGTGTGTGTGTGTGTATGTGTGTATCTTTTATATCGTAAGTAATATTCCAGGTATTTTTCCTCAAAGACTTTTACTTGATATTCATAATGATGAAGAACCATTTGTTTTCTGTTAAGAAATCTCCCAGCAAAACCAGCTGAAGAAGCCCAGAAGCACAGGCAGCAGTATGAAGAGATGGTGGTGCAGGCCAAGAAGCGAGGTACTCTGAGTGTGGGCTGCGGGCACCTGCTGTGTGTCTGGGCGTTCTCTTTTTACCTTTGGAGCCCTACGACCTGCCCTATGCCAAATGCTTTAATATTTTGAAATTTATAACTTTCAATTAAAAATGCATGATTCTCCTATTCATACTTGGTAACTATTTAAGATTAATAACACTTTAAGCTTACATGAGAAGACACTATCTAGGGTAAGAACTCTCTATACTAGAGAAAACTTCAGCCAGTAATGACGTCAAATTTTTGTTGTCTTTATTTACAAGAAGATGTAATTTGATCTGATAAAATTCCTTGCAATGCCTAAAAAGCACTTACGATTATAGGATATAAAGCCATGCATGGTGATGTATACCTCTAATCCCAGTACTTGGGAAGCTGAGACAGGAGGGTCACAGGTTTGAGTCCAGCCTCAGCAATTTAGCAAGACTTGCAGCAACCTAGTAAAAAAGGGCTGGGGGTGTAGCTCGGAGGTAGAATGCCCCTGAGTTCAACCCTGAGCACCACAATAAAATAAAATAGGGCTGGGATGTAGCTCAGTAGTAGATAGTGTTTGCCTAGTATGTGTGAGGCCCTGGTTTTGATCCCCAGCACTACAAAAAAAAAGGCCCCAAAATATCTATCATAAATTGTGGCACATGTATACACAGTGGAATATTATGTAGCCTTTAGAAGAAAATTACTGGGTGTGGTGGCGCACACCTGTAATCCTAGTAGTTGAGAGGCTGAGACAGGAGAATTGCAGGTTGGAGTACAGCTTTAGCAAGTAATGAGACTCATCAACCTAGTGAGACCCTGTTTCAAAACAAAAATTAAAAAATAGGGCTGGGGCCGGGCGTGGTGGCGCACGCTTGTAATCCCAGCATTTGGGAGGCTGAGACTGGAGGATCCGGGTTCGCGGCCGGCATCAACTATCTAGTGAGGCACTCCGCA
Organism: Graphiurus murinus; assembly: GCA_004027655.1. Taxonomy (NCBI): domain Eukaryota; kingdom Metazoa; phylum Chordata; class Mammalia; order Rodentia; family Gliridae; genus Graphiurus; species Graphiurus murinus. Next base: position 30,052 of record PVLC010007062.1, on the reverse strand, counting down.
ACTTAGTGAGACTCGGTTTCAAAATAAAGAATACAAAATAGGGCTGGGGGTGTAGCTTGGAGGTAGAATGCCCCTGAGTTCAATCCCCAGTACCGTAAAAAAAAAAAATAGGGCTGGGAACTGGGCATGGTGGCACATGCTTGTGATCCCAGTACTTGGGAGGCTGGGACAGGAGGATCACAGGTTCGAGGCCAGCCTCAACTATGTAGTGAGCCTTTCCGCAACTTAGTGAGACCCTGTTTCAAAATAAAGAATAAAAAATAGGGCTGGGGGTGGAACTTGGAGGTAGAATGCCCCTGGGTTCAATCCCCAGTGTGTGTGTGTGTGTGTGTGTGTGTGTGTGTGTGTGTGTGTGTGTATCTCACACACACAAATAGATAGGACTGGGGGTGATAGAATGCCCCTATGCCCGTGGTTCAGACCCTAGTACCACAAAAATACATACATACATAAAATAAAAGGAAGGACATTTTGACACATGCACAACACAGATGGGCCTTGAAGGCATTATGCTGAGTGATACAAGCTAGCCGCAAAAGGACAAAGCTCTAATGATTTCGCTTACATGGAGTCCCTTGATCATCAGATTCATAGACAAAGTAGAATGGTGGGTGCCGGGGGCCAGAGGGGTGGGAGTTAGTGTTAATGGGTACCAGGTGTCACTTGGGAAGAGGAGAAAGCTCTGAGGATGAACCGTGCTGATGGCTGCAAGTCGGTGTGGGTGTGCTTAGTGCTGACGACTGTACAGTTACACTGGCTAAAGTGAATTTTATGCAGTAATATTTTGCTACAATAAAATAAAGTATACTTGTCCCTGAGTGTCCTCAGGGATTGGTTCTAGGACTCCACACGATTGGCAGATGCTCAAGTCTCATATGTAAAATGTGTATATAGTCCGTGTACATCCTCCTGTGTACTGAGGTGGAACCCAGGGGCATTCTACCTCCGAGCTACACCCCCAGCCCTATTTTTTATTCTTTATTTTGAAACAGGGTCTCACTAAGTTGCAGAGGGCCTCACTAAGTAGCTGAGGCTGGCCGCGAACCTGGATCCTCCAGTCTCAGCCTCCCAAGTACTGGGCTTACAAGTATGCGCCTGATTTCTCCTGTGTACTTTAAATCAGGTCTAGATTTCCTAGTGAAATGTAGATACTATGTAAATAATCGTTACATTGCATTTTTTGGAATAGTGACCTGGGAAGGAGTCTGTACCTGTTTGGTATAGACACAATGTTCTTCCTCAGATGTTTCCCGTCCTGCTTGAATCCATGGAAGCCGACCTCCTGGTGGGAAGGTCATCTTGAAGTATAGATATACTAAATGAATTGCTATTTATGTGTTAAGTAATTAAGTAATGTGTAAGCTATTTGTTGAAAGTGATTCTGGAGGTCACATTTGGAAGAGGGGGCAGGGAGCACAGAGGGGGGCCACTGAGTTCTGGGAATGTTCTATTTTTTTTTTTTTTTGATGGGTGTTTCAGGGGTTTGTCTGTTTTGTTCTAATTAAAGTGTATTTGTACTTGGATACTTGTCTGTAAGCATATTGTTCTTTAAAAACTTATTTAAGAGCTGAGCGTGGTGGCGCACGCTTGTAATCCCAGCATTTGGGAGGCTGAGACAGGAGACAGTGAGACAGTGAGGCCCTCTGCAACTTAGTGAGACCCTGTTTCAAAATAAAGAATAAAAAAAAATAGGACTGGGGCTGTAGCTCGGAGGTAGAATGCCCCCAGGTTCCATCCCCAGTACCACATACACACACACACACACACACACACACACACACACACACAAAACATTTAAACGTGTGCAGTGCTAAGCATTTTAAAGTCCTTGCAGGTATGAAGTGAGCCCCAGAACTTTTGCTCTACTGCAATGTACTGTTGTTTTTGTAACATGACTGAGAAAAATTACCCAGCTTGAAAATGGTGGGTATCAGTTAATGGATATTTTCTCTTGTTTTTAATTGTGATTTCTAGAACTTAAAGAAGCCCAGCGGAGGAAGAAGCAGCTGGAAGAAAGGTGCAGAGTAGAAGAAAACATTGGAAATGCTGTGCTTACCTGGAATAACGAGATCTTGCCTAACTGGGAAACCATGTAAGATCTGAGTCTGGGCACCACTCAAATGCGGGCTGTTTCTTTCTGGTAGCTGTAGGCAGCAGCCGTAGCCACTAGAGCTTGTAGTGAAGGAGTTAGTGTGAGTCACCTCGGTCCAGCCCTGTTGCTTCCGCCTGGACACCGAGACAGTCCCTTCCAGGTCATCCTGTACTTAGCTGCCTGGGCTGTCTTTGTGACGCACGCCTCTTAAATTCTTAAAATTTCAGCAGCTTCCTGTGACGGTGTAAACTTTGATCCCTGCAGGTTAGCTGACGGCCTTTGGTGAGATGGCCTCCTCGCCTCGCCTCCCCTCTTTCTCCACTTGCGCCCAGCCCTGCCCTTGCCCTCAGGGCCTTTGCAGGCTCCACTCCCCGGGCCTTCAGTGTCCTTGTCCAGAGCTCCTTCTTCCCCAGGAAGGACTTTCCTGCCCCCACCCTGCTCTGGGTGTTGTGGGAGCTCGTGGGTGCCCCGCAGCTGAGGGTGGAGACCAGGGTGTCTTTGATGTCAACCCATGCGGTCAGTGCAGAGTCTGCATCCTGTTTGCTTCCTGCGTGGTCAGCAGGGTCAGAGCCCTTACGGGGGCAGCAGTGCTGTTGGAGAGCTGGAGGCCGGCTTGTCCCAGCTCTTGTCTTACATGTTGCAGTGCTGTGGGCTCACGCCGATGACCTGCCTGATGTCCCTACAGGGCCTTGTTGAAGGTCTTCACTAAGAAAAGGTGTATACTCAGAGCCTGCTTCTCTAGGTTCCCTCCCTCAAAGACCAGATGCGTCCAGGAAACACTTTTCCTTAAATGGAAATGCCCGTAACAGGGGCAGAGGTTCTCAGACCCATGCCGTCTGCCCTGTGGTACCTGAGCCCAACCCGGTCCATCCTGTCCTGTGGTTTTTCATTGCTGTGACCTAGATGCGGGACAGGAGCAACCTAGAGGAGAGAAGGTTTGTTTGGTTCATGGTTTCAGGGGTCAGTCCATGGTGGAACGGCTCCAAGGCAGAATCGGCATGGAGGCAGGGCGTGGTGGGGAGAGCTGCTCGGCTCACGGCAGGGGGAAGCCAAGAGCAAGAGGAAGTAGGCAGGACAGATAGTCAGTGACCTGTCTCCTCGAGTGACGCCCCACCTGCCGACGGTTACTGCCCAGGAATTCCATTTAGATCGTTAATCCTTCAGGGGGCTTATCCATCCCCGAGGTTAGAGCCCTGTCTCAGTATTTTCACCCCGACCATTTTTGCGTTGCCAACACAGCTGTTTTGGGGAACATCCCTTATCTAAACCATTAAAACCTCTGTTGGATGTGGTTCAGATGTACACACACACACATCTGCCTTTTTTTTGGGGGGGGGTGGTACTGGGGATTGAACCCAGGGGCATTCTACCTCCAAGCTACACCCCCAGCCCTATTTATTCTTTATTTTGAGACAGGGTCTCAAAAGTTGTGGAGGGCCTCACTAGGTAGCTGAGGCTGGCCGAGAACCTGCGATCCTCCTGACTCAGCCTCCCAAATGCTGGGATTACAAGCGTGCGCCACCACGCCTGGCAACATCTGTGCGCTGACTCCACAGCAGCTCTGTGTGGGGGGCTTCGTACTTTATTCCACTTAATCCTCACTACAGTTCTGGGGGTGGGTTTTTTTCTCTGGGTGTTAGAAGACGGGAAGGTCCTAAGAGGAGAAATAAATGGCTCTGGATTCCAGAGGTCCGGGTGGAATTAGGACCCGAGCGCTTTCAGCAGCCACACTGGCGCACTCAGTGCCCCAGTCTCTTGGCAGAGCGTGCTCATCGTGAGCAGCAGACCTGGACGACGGCCCCGTTCAGACGTCCTGGGCTAGCAGTCCCCGCCATCGGGGCTTGGTGGCGCACACCCAAGGGCCTCCCTGTGTGCAGTGGTGTGGAGGCTGCCCGTCTCTAGGCTGGCCCGCCTCCCGTCCAGCTTGGCAGCAAGGCCACCTGCACTCCTCTCCGTTTGCAGTTCTGCAGGAAGCTGGGTCATTTCTCCCGTCTTCTCAGAGAGCCCTCTGTCTGCCATGTGTGTAACCTGCTGCTGATTATTTAGAGCTTGGTTCTGGGAGGTACTGGCCCTCTGCTGTGGTGCTCCCTGCTGTACCCTGTGGTACCTGTCACAACAGGAAGGGGGGTTTGACACCCCCGAGGGTTGGGGTGGTGGCCTTAGCTCCTGGTGGTGTGAGTTAAAGCACTTGCAGATGAGCCTTTATTTTATTTTATTTGGTACTGGGGATTGGACCCAGGAGCATTCTGTCTCCAAGCCACACACCCAGCCTTTTTATTTAAAATTTTTTTTTTTGGTATGGAGAATTGAACCCAGAGACATTCCACCTCCAAGCTACACCCCAGCCCAGTTTTATTTCTTATTTGGAAACAGGTTCTCACTAGGTTGCTGAGAGCTTCTCTAGGTTGCTGAGGTTGGCTTTGAACCTGAGATACTCCTGTCTCAGCCTCCCAAGTACTAGGATTACAACCATGAGCTACCAGGCGTGGCTTGTTTTTAATTTTGAAACAAGGTCTTACTAAGGTGCTGAGGGTTGCCAAGGCTGGATTTGAACCTGCTATCCTCCTGTTTCAGCTTCCCAAGTACTGGGATTACAGATGTGTGCTTTTCTTCATGGAGAACAAACTCAGAAACGCATGCTTCTGTTCTATGCAGGTGGTGCTCTAAGAAAGTTCGAGATTTATGGTGGCAGGGAATCCCTCCGAGTGTGAGAGGCAAAGTCTGGAGCTTAGCCATCGGCAACGAGTTGAATATCACCCACGGTGAGTGGCCCTGGGGTGGACTGGGCCCCTGCACTGGGCTGTCCTCTTCCGCTTTTGCCCTGTCCTGCTGGAAGGCTGCAGCCACGGCCTGCCTTCAAGAGAGGGGCTCTTACGGGCCCTTCCTTTTCCTGAGTTCAGGGCAAATGCCCTGAGTGGAGGGCAGCGAGCACGGACCTCAGCCTCAGCGGTGAGGTACAGCAGGGCTTCTGCAGAGTCCTGGGAAGACTGTCTTGATCAGGCTTGAAAATGGAGGTGCATATTGGACTGGGGGTGCCTGTGGGTGTTTCCTGTGATTTTTTTTTCTTCAGACAGCCTTAGAGGGACAGTGTCCTGTGCTAGGACAGGAATCCGGGGGCCGTTAGTAGCTGGAGCGTCCTGGGAGTGGGACCTGCAGCTCGCCGTCCTCATGCGGTTTGTCTCACTGTAGTTTGTCTCGGCGTGTCGTTGGCCTCTCTGACCCCGGCGCACTTCCTGATCAGCGTGTCCTGCACTCCCTGCAGGGCTCTGTGTGCTCCTGTCAGCACCACAGAAGACGTGCGCCTCGGCTCCCAGGAGAGCCAAGACCAGGAGGGAGAGAGGGGGGGGGAGGGGCTGTTCTTCATCCTGATGAAGATTCTGAATCCAGAGAGTGATGGGGGAGGGCTGCCGGTATGGACGGTACGAACGGGCTGCCTCCGCGCCCCACCCGCAGTCCATCCCTGTAATGTACTTGGACATGTGTCTGATTTTCTTTTTAGTTTTTTACTATCTTAAAAGTGTTTTTTTTCCATTTTTAATTATCAGCATTATTATTATTATTATTATTATTATCATTATTATTTACAATTCTCATGCTGTGTGTTTCATCTTCACATCATTTTTAAATGCAAAGGTATAAATTGTGTGAAGCCTTTTAGTGAGTTCTAGTTAGTTCTGTGTGTTTCTTGCAAATGTGACTCCACGAAAGTGCGTTTATTATGGTATTGACTGTGTGCAGATGCCTTGTGAGTGGACATACAAATGCTGGAGCACCCTCAGTTAACGAGCGGGTGTCCCTCGGTGCAGCTGCGTTGGTGAAGGGCACGGTGCCTCAGTTCCCAGCTCTGCGGTGACTGTGCTTGTAGTGGGGCCCCGTCACGGAGTTTGATCAATTTTGTCAAAAGAGTTCAGTTGTATTTCAGATAACCGCAGTGACACAGCTGGGTGCACGGTCACCCGTCACAGCAATAGGCCGGTGTGTTACACTTCTCAACCTGTTTCTTTATGAGTAGTTATTTACACCAACAAAACTGAGTGCTTATAACCTCAAAAATATCTTATTGCCTATTTTGTTTTGTAAAGTGACCTATGAAATGTTGTCATTTTATTTATTTATTTTTTGGTGGTACTGGGGATTGAACTCAGGGGCATTCTACCTCTGAGCTATACCCCCAGCCCTGTTTTTTATTCTTTTTTGAAACAGGGTCTCACTAAGTCGCAAAGGGCCTCACTAAGCAGCTGAGGCTGGCCTGGAATCCGGATCCTCCTATCTCAGTCTCCCAAATGCTGGGATTACAAGCGTGCGCCACCACGCCTGGCTCGAAATGTTGTCATGTTTATATGTTTCTGAAATAAATCCCCCTTTAAGAATGTAAACAAATGTCTTTTAAAGAAATTTTAAACTATTCTTTCGGAACCTGATCCCCAGGATTTTAGACTGGAGGGCCTTTCATGTTTGGGATTTGAATGTTCAGGATTCTGGTGTTTGGGATTTTGTCTTTTGGTATTCCATCCCAAATCCACGTGAGGCCAGGGGCCTCCTGCCCATCCCTCGTCTTCCCCGTCATCCTCTTGCTCTGTCGGTGGCGGGGCCCTTAGCTGTGGTGGCAGAGGTGATGGAGAGGCCGTCACAGTCCAGGAGCAGTGGGCCAGCTCCAGGGAATGGGAGCCAGGAGTGTGTGGACGGGCGGTTTGACAGGACAGGCTGGGCGCAGCGGTGCTGTGTGTGTTCTTTGCGTGTGGCTGGGTCTTTCTGCCCTGAAAGCACTTTCAGGCTGAGCTGGGAGTCATTGTCCAAGTAGCCCGTCACCAAGTGTGTGCTAAGCCTGTTAGGCTGCAGGAGCTAGCTGTGTTCTTGGGTATTTATGAGGAGGGACTTGTACACGTGAGACTCACTCCGGGACTTTTCTTCCAGAGCTCTTTGACATCTGTCTTGCCCGGGCCAAGGAGCGGTGGCGGTCCCTCAGCACGGGAAACTCCGAAGTGGAGAACGAAGGTATGAGGCACTCTGAAGCCTGTGTGCTGTTGGGGTCAGCTGTGGGTGTGCCACTTTAATGGCCTTTTAAAATACTGTGTGGCCGGGGGGTGGTGCACGCTTGTAATCCCAGGACTTGGCAGGCTGAGGCAGGGGGATTGCAGTTTCACAGCCAGTTTCAGCAATTTAGTGAGGCTCTCCGTGATTTAATGAGAGGCTGTTTCAAACTAAAAAACAAAATAGGGCTGGTGTGTAGCTCAGAGGTAGAATGCCCCTGGATTCAGTGCACAGTACCCCCCCCCCACCCACACACACATATACACACACCCAATACTATCTGTGTTACTGGAATTCATAGGTCATTCACAAATATTTGTTGGAAATGTTACATGAGTGTCATATTGAAATAGTTCCCACAATACTTTGTTCTTTGTTTTAACTTTAAATTGGCCATGTATATGTTTCGAATATATACATCATGGATTGGCTAAATTAGCATGTATTACACATAATTATAATTTTTAGGATAAGAACACTTTTCATGTTTTCAGTACGGTATATGACTAACTGTGGTCACCATGAGAGCTTTCCTGTCCTTACCCCTCACATCTAACTGTGACCTCTGTCTCCCCAGTTCCCCGAGGCCTCTGGGTTTAACATTCTCAGATTCTGCACACGAGTGAGTGAGTGAGATCGAGTGGTGTTTGCCTTTCGGTGCCTGGCTTATTTCTTAGCATCACGTCCCCCAGGTTCACCCATGTTGTGAGAAGGGGAGTTTCCTTCTGTTTTTATGGCTGCTTAGTATATATTTGTCAGGTTTTCTTACCTGCTCACCCGTCCGTAGACAGTGAGGTTGATTCCGTTTCTTGGCCGTTGTGAATAGCTACAGTGAGCACGGGAGTGCAGATGTCTCTTAGACACACTGATCTCGTTTCCAGTCGTGGGACTTCTGGATCATTCTGTTTTTATTTTTTTGAGGCCACATATACTAATTTGTACCAATGATATATAAACATTGATTTTTGTGTGTGATTGTGCCTGGCTTTCATTTGTGTATATTCCCCTGCTTGTCCTTATTTCTCCCTGGTTGTTGTAGACTAGTCAGACAAGATTTTTAATATACTTTTATTAGTGCATTATAGTCTCACATGTAGTGCGGAGTGGTAAGGACATTCATGCACACAGCACTTGGTGAGCTTCCCCGCAGATGGTGTTTGTTTGTGTGTTTGTTTTTGCGGTACTGGGGATTGAACCCAGGGGCGTTCTACCTCAGATGGGTTCTGCTTTCAGACACTAGCAAGTAACCTGATGATGCCCTGGCTTTGGCTGGTGCCATAGGGATTTTGCTCCTTCAAGCGTGAAACTTTGTACCTGCCATGAATTCTAACCGTGGCCTCTGTCTGAGTCCACACGTAGGCTCAGAGAGTGCACCTTCTTTGTGACATGCTTATAAAACTTCAGAGCTTGGCGTTGGCTCACCTGGTGCGCCAAGGAGTGTGGTGACTTTGGATCTTTTGACAGATACTGGATTTTCAGCCGCAGACAGAGAAGCCAGCCTGGAGCTTATTAAACTGGACATTTCTAGAACGTTTCCTAATCTCTGCATCTTCCAGCAAGTAAGTGGTGGTGATTTGTTGCAAGTATGTTTTGTCTAAAAGTTACAAATGCCAAGCTGCATATATTTGTAATCAAGTTGAAAGCTAGGGGTTTGGGGGGGAAGGTAGAGTGGGTATTTCTGTTAATACATTTAGACATTTTAAAATAAGTTCCCCTGGTCATTTCCAGCCAGTGTGCCTGTGGTCGCACTTCTGCTTTGATGGTGATTCTGTCCCGTGAAGTGCATGTGTCACAGCCTCTTGTGGGTGGTGCAGGAGGCCTGTTCAGTTGCCCAGAGGAGCAGGCGCCCTCCTCGGAGCTTCCCCGCTGCTCCTCTGCTTTCAGGCCGCACACAGCAGCGATTGCTCAGCGGGCCACCGAGGTGTGGTTCAGAGGAGCTCAGAGCAGCGAGCCCGAGGGAGTGAGGGGCTCCTCTCAGCTGTGGGGTGGCCAGAGGGGGTGGGCCAGGAGGAGGGAGCCCCACCAGGGACAGAGGCCGGAGCTGGACGTTCTGTTTGGATGGCAGCGAGCACAGAGTGGAGCTTGCCGGTGGGCGTTTGAGCAAAGGCCAGCGCTGCCAGAGGCAGAGTTTGGAGTCCTGAGCGGCACCCATCCAGGTGCCCCTTAGTCTCCCCTCACCCAGGTGGGCACCACTGTCCCTCTGCTCCCAGGATCTCTCTGCACCTGTCTCCCCCCCACACCCCCCACTGCCTCTGCTCCCTTGAGAGTCCCTTCTTTGTGGGTTGCTGCACCAGCTCCCCCACCTCTCCTGGCCTCTGGCCTCGACCACCTCCTTCCTTTCACCTTGCTTTCTGCAGAGGAGTCTTGGGTGCCCAGGTTTCTGGCACCACGCCTTGCACACAGCTTACCAGTAAAGCGTGGTGGGTTGAGCCAGAAGAGAGGAGTCTTGTGGCTGCAGAGTGAGGGCCCGGAAGCCCAGCTTAGGTGGGATGGCAGGGGAGGTGGGGGAGGCGCTCTGATGGCCCAGGTGAGGGGCGTTCCCCTGCTGGTGGGCCGGGACATCAGGAAGGCCACGCTCCCAGGACATTTGGACTGGGTCCCTGAGTCCACCCAGAGAGCGGGCTTGCATTCCAGGCCAGAGCGGGTCTAGGAGGAACGTGGGGGGCACCTGGACGTTCAGGGACTGCCCAGTTCCTTGTGGGGGAGAAAACCTTGCTAAAGAATCAAGAAAGGCCAGGCGTGGTGTCACATGCTTGTAATCCCAGTGCTTGGGAGGCTGAGACAGGAGGATCAAAGGTTCGAGGACAGCCTCAGCAAATAGACTCTCATCAACCTAGTGAGACCCTGTTTCCAAATAAGAAAATCGGGCTGGGGGTGTAGAATGCCTCTGGGTTCAATCCCCAGTCCACACACACACACACACACACACACACAAACAAAAGGAAGGAAGGAAGGAAGGACAGGCGGATAGACGGACGGACGGACACGGGTCACTTATGAGCAACCTCTTTTGAGTGGTTCCTCTGTTCAAGCTGGGGTCAGCTGGGCCGCTGGGGATGGACTAGGTCGGGCTGCACCAAAGCCGGAGCAGAGAGCACAGTGGTCAGGGCTCTGGGACGCTGGTCCCTGGCTTCGAAGGGCTCGCAGAGAACCCCGCTGGCCCGGCACCCGGGAGTAGCTGGTTTGGAGGGCGGCACCCACTCCCAGCGCTGGGGGTGTGTTGGGAGAGAGGTCCCAGAGGAGGCCTCGCCTCTGGGGACAGGGAGAACAACTCCCTGGCCGGGCGCAGGAGCCCGAGCCTCACGGTCCTCAGACTCTCAGCACTGCGCTGCCAGCGGACCTGGTGTCCCGGCCCGGCCCGCTCTGCTCGCTGCTCTGCCAGCCGTGCGCTCAGGGAATGGCGAGGACATGCTGGCGCCTGGCGGGACCCTCTTACTCTCTCACTTTCTCCTCTTTCTAAATCCAGCTGGAGACGTTTCCCATTTGGATCTTCAGAAATCTTTGTAAAAGAGGAAAGGGAGATAACTTCCCAGCTGCCCAGAGTTGGCCTTGCTGTCTGGGCTCCACTGGGCAGCCTTCGTGGGCCCTTCCCTCCCACCCACATTTTCAGCTCCTCTGCTCCCCACTAAGCTGCTTGGGCCTTGAACCTTGGACCTTGGACCTCAGTCTGCACCTGCTCTGGAGTTGCCTCTGGCTCTTAACTTGGAGGCTCTCTGCTCCCTTAGCCCAGGGCCTCCCCACCCCCCTCCAGGAAATGCCGCTCTACAGGAAGGGTACTAGGATCTAAACAGGAGAGTTTGCTGGCTCTGCAGTCGGTCACTCAGGGAGTACGGCTTGGCCTCTGGGGTCTCAGCTTGGGGATGCCCTTAGCTCTAAAAGGGCCCGTAGTTGGCACGAAACAGGCGTTCCAGCAGTGCTAGTGATTATCGGTTATCCTTGAACATAATGAATAAAGACGGCTGACTCCTCCTCCCCGAGGTTGAAGAGCACTTTCAGGCCAGGCCGCCCCTGAGGCGTCTGTAGTGTAGGATCACTCAGTCCTGGCAGAAAGGGGCTTAGTAACCATTCTAACTAGTGGAGATAGAAGAAGGAATTCTGGAAGGGCTGTCTGAGTGGAACCAGCAGAACTCAGGACATCTGGGCAGGGCAGGGCTTCTCAAAGGCCCTGCTATGTGATCAGCCCCCCAGCATCAGAGAGCCTGCAGAGCACCGCCCCCACCAGCCCAGGCCCAGCCTTCCCACTCCCTGGCCCCCAGAGTGTTTCCCCTGGGACTCGGCCTCAGAAATATTGGCTCAGCCCAATAAAAATAAAAATAAAAAAAATGAAAGCCAGCTGGTCATGGTGGTGCACGCTTGTAATCCCAGTACTTGGAAGGCTGAGACCGGAGGATTGCAGATTAGCAGACAGTCTCAGCTACTTAGTGAGACCCTGTTTCAAAATAAAGAATTAAAAAATAGGGCTGGGGGTGTAGCTCGGAGGTAGAATGCCCCTGGCTTCAATCCCCAGGACCGCAAAGAAAGAGAGATGGGGGGGAGGGGGAGGGGCTGGAGAGCCTCTGTCCTGTCGGGAGCAGAGGCAGCAGGAGCTCTGGGTCCCTTTGGTGAGGTTGGCAGGTGGCAGAGGTCACCTCTCCTCCTCGCTGGGTCGCTTTGCGGAGTCTCCCTCAGTCGGTGGGCCCCAAGGTAGGAGTGGGAGGTGTTAAATACAGAGGGCCGGCAGGGAAGGAGATAGGCAAAGCAGGTTTAGGAAGGAGCTGCCACCCAGCTGAGAGGGCGGAGTTACAGTGGGGGCACTGCGTTTTCAGAAGGCTCTGCATAGTTCTCTTTCAGCCTTGGACCAGACAGAGCCTGTCGGGTCACTCACATCCTTGGGTCAGCCCCTAAACCTGGCCGTCATCTTTCTTGTCCTCTCATGGGTCAGACTGGGGCAAGCCACCCTAGGTCACCTGTAGAGTGACTTCCTGGTCACACAGCAGGAATGCTTTTCTTCTTTGCCAGCTGTGGGCACGCGGTAGGCATGGACAGTACGTGTGGGAGTTGGACCCTGCTAGTCCCTCCAGAGTGTCTTCTGCACTGGGCTAAGCACAGTGTGAGACAGCTCTGGCTTTCCTCTGAGCTCAGAAGAAAGAGTCTAACATCTAGGTTTGGGGAAGCAGTTAAAGGAGTGAATGGAAAATTGAAGGGATGGAGAGCTGAGAGAATGATTAAAAAACAGTGGAAGGTTCTAGGACCTGAGGCTGAGAGTGCTGCCCAGACCTGCCGTGCACAAAGATGCAAAGCTAAAGATGCCGGGCGTGGGACGGGCGCAGGGGGACGGGGGCAGCGAGGCGGTCTGGACGGCCAGGGCAGCCAGCGGCTTCGAGGAGCCGGGCCACCTGCTCGCATGCTCAGCTTTGAAAGGAGCCCGGTTATGCAGCCGGAGCCAAATAAAGGCTGTTTTACTAGCTGCTCACACCTGACTTACCAACTGTGTTTAAAGCAGCTTCATAGGCTGAGTTGCAAACTTCCTTGTTAACTGTGAGTCGGTAGTTAGTTTATTAAGTCACGCAGTACACGTAGAGCTGCTAGTCTAATACTTGGCCAGCCCCTCCTCTGGAAGGGGCGGGGGGCGGTGGCGGCGGAGGCTGCTCTGAGCACTAACAGTACTTACGCACGTGTTGTTTTGGTTGTCGCTCCTTCCAGGGTGGTCCGTACCATGACATGTTGCACAGTATTTTGGGCGCTTATACTTGTTACCGGCCGGATGTGGGTTATGTAAGTGAAAGTTTTTCAGTATTTTATAATGTTTTCATCTATAAAGAAAGTAAAAATATTGTCCAGAATGTCTTAGCTGAAGATTCCAGTTGAATGCCCTCATCTCTTTGTTCAGAAATATGCAAAATCTCATGGTAAATGAGTTACTCCGTTTCCTCATAAAGAAACTGAGCTGGCAGCCGGGCGTGGTGGCGCACGCTTGTAATCCCAGTACTTGGGAGGCTGAGACCGGAGGATCCGGGTTCGAGGCCAGCCTCAGCTACCTAGTGAGGCCCTGTTTCAAAATAAAGAATGCAAAATAGGGCTGGGGGTGTATCTTGGAGGTAGAATGCTCCTGGGTTCCATCCCCAGTATCAAAAAAAAAAAAAACCAACTGAGCTGGCTTTGCTAATCTGTGGCATTAATCGCATTGCAGCTGGATGTGATTTTCATTTTTTGCACGTGATTTTTTTAACATTAAATCTTAAAGGCCATTAGCAGTAACCATTTTACAAAGGTGTGCTGCTGCTATTTCTGCAGCTTAGCAGATGTGTATGTGTGCATGTCCTTCCATGAGTCCTACTAAGGCAGGTGCACACGCCTGCAGCCTCAGGACGCATGACACATACTAGAGGGCAGTACTGCAGACGCCAAGGCCTGGCGGGGCGGGGGTGGGTGGTGTTCCACTGGGAGAGGGCCAGCGGGGTCTGGAGCAGAGCATCCGGCTGATGGGCAGGGTGGTGGCTCTGATGAGGAGTCGGAGTCGAAGGGGCTGGCAGCACAGCTCTGGGTGGGCCGTGGCAGGCGGGTGGCCAGCGGAGCCTTCCACTGTGAGGGTGTTTGGGGCCCTCCTTGACTAAATGGCAGAGCTGCTCTGACCGTGAGGCCACTGTTAACACACTTTTTCTCCTCCCCCAGGTTCAGGGCATGTCCTTTATAGCGGCAGTGTTGATCTTGAACCTAGATACTGCAGATGCCTTTATTGCTTTTTCTAATCTTTTGAATAAACCCTGTCAAATGGCATTTTTCCGAGTGGACCATAGCCTTGTGAGTATGCTCTGTGTACGTGCCCTGGGTGTTGTGTCTTTAGGAAGCGGGAGTCATCTAAACATTGTCTTTTCAGGAGGAGAAAGAAGGCATTTTCCCCCCACCAAGAGACACTTAGAACGAGGAGCGTTGTACGGTGGAGGATTGTGTGGGCTCTGTGTTGACTTGAGCACAGACACATGTAGTCAGCGGCGGCCCTGCGTTGGAATGTGTCAGTGCATTCTGTCAGAGAGGCAGTGTTTCTCAAAGTTGCATTCTTTTTTTTTTTGCGGTACTGGGGATTGAACTCAGGGGCATTCTACCTCTGAGCTATACCCCCAGCCCTATTTTTTATTCTTTATTTTGAAACCGGGTCTCACTAAGTTGTGGAGTGCCTCACTAGGTAGCTGAGGCTGGTCGCGAACCCGGATCCTCCGGTCTCAGCCTCCCGAATGCTGGGATTACAAGCGTGTGCCACCATGTCCGGCTGAAAGTTGCATTCTTTAATGAGGGAGGAGGGTGGCTTCTGCACAGACAGACACACTTCATGTCAGGGAAACCAAATGGCAGCATCTCAGAACTGATCCCTGCTGCTGCCCACCCCCACGTCGGAGCTCTGCTTCATGAGATGTTCTCATACAAGGGAGAAAGGAAGCATGTTTAAGACCATGCTCCTTTACTTAAAAAAAAGAAGGCAGCTGTTTGTTTAGCATGCTGCTTTAGATGGTCTTCGCCACACGGAAGAAATGGAAGGAGTTGATGGGGGTGGCCCCAACAGATTTTGCAGCGAAGGCCCCCACATGGTTCCTTCAAACAGGGGAGAGCTCTGCTCAGGAGGGAAGGGAAGGAGGACAGGGCACATCTGCTCTGTGAAGAGCTGAGGTTTGATCCATTCTGGCTCCTAGACCGTTGCTCCTTCTGTATCTGAAAGAAGAGTCACCAGTTGAACACATGCATCAGATTTTAAGCCAGCAGTGTCTTGCCAAATACAGTGCCTCATGCCTATAATCCCGGTGCCTGGGAGACCAAGACAGGAGGGTTGCAGGTTTGAGGCCAGCGAGCAATAACTTAGCAAGACCCTGTTTCAAAATAAAATAGGGCTGGGGGTATAGCTCAGAGATAGAACCCCACTGGGCCCAATCCCCAGTTAAACACACACACACACACACACACACACACACACACACACACAATCTTGATTTGCTAATAGTACTTCCAGACCCAAGCGATCTAATAGTTGAGGTCAGCTGGGAAGTACTTCTTCCTTCCTGTCTGGAGGACAGACCCTTCAGTATTCCTTGTTCAGAAACTGCTGGTGGTGACTTCAGGGGAGTGTAAACCAGCAGCGTCCTTTTGAAGCACAAGTAGTGTCAAGGAATACTGAAGCACTGGTTGCAGTTCTACTTGCAACAATCAGTTCTGGGAGAGGTGTAAATATGAACAAAGCATTATGCACAGAGATGACCATTGCATAATTGTTTCTGATTGTGACTATGAAGACAGTTTAAAGTGGGGCTTGGGGAATGCGGATGGTAAATTAAGATCTGGCATTTCCTGCAGTGCAGCCGTGAGGCACCTGAATGTGAGGAAACATCTACCATAAGGCGCAAATTTTCCCCAAAACTATAGGATAGAACATATACTATAATTGCTACCATATGTAACAACTAAAGAAAATATACCACAAAATTGGTAATATCCATGGATAGGTAGTTAATGGATTAGTATAGCTTATGTGTTTCTTAAGTTTTCTGCAGTGAGCATACAGGCGTTAACTTTTTTTTTTTTTTTTTTTTTTTTGCGGTACTGGGGATTGAACTCAGGGGCATTCTACCTCCGAGCTACACCCCCAGCCCCTTTTTATTCTTTATTTTGAAACCGAGTCTCACTGAGTTGCGGAGTGCCTCACTAGGTAGCTGAGGCTGGCCGCAAACCCGGATCCTCCGGTCTCAGCCTCCCAAATGCTGGGATTACAAGCGTGCGCCACCACGCCCGGCTCAGGCGTTAACTTTTTAATCAGGTAAAAACTTAACCTTTCCAAGAAAACTAATGGTTAATTTAAAAATATCCTTAGGAGAGATTCTCATCTTTGAAATAGCTCATTGATACTTATATATTCTAGCTTTACATTGCTGATGATGTTACTTCCTGAGAACAATTCCTGGAATTGTTATGAATTATTTTTCATAATAAAATTATTCCCAGCTGAGCATGGTGCCACATGCCTGTAATCCTAGTACTTGGGAGGCTGAGACAGGAGGATCACAGGTTTGAGGCCAGCCTCGGCAACTTAGTGAGACCCTCAGTGAGACTCTGTTTCCAAATAAAAAAATAAAACAGGACTGGGAGAGCCGGGCGTGGTGGCGCATGCTTGTAATCCCAGCATTTGGGAGGCTGAGACCAGAGGATCTGGGTTCGAGGCCACCCTCAGCTATACCTAGTGAGGCACTCCGCAGCTTAGTGAGACCTGGTTTCAAAATAAAGAGTAAAAAATAGGGCTGGGGGTATAGCTCGGGGGTAGAACGCCCCTGAGTTCAATCCCCAGTATCACAAAAAAAATAAAATAAATAAATAAAATAGGACTGGGGGTCTAGTCCAGAGGTAGAATACCCCTGGATTCAATGAACCACACACACACTCAAAAGTTTCCCACCTAAACTTCTGATAATTTTGAAGACCCCAGCTTTCTTTTGGGAAACTATAACAACAACTGTACTTAGTAGTTTCAGCCCATGTTTTTAGGAAGAGCCGTGGAGTCACGGTGTTGAGTGGGGCCTTCCTTCAAGGCAAGCTTCTGTCTAGCAGTGCTGCCAGCCTTGGGGCCAGGTGACTGCCGGGGGGCCGCCTGGCGCATGGACCCCCTCCCCCAGGGGAAAGTGTCTCCAGACGTTGCCACATATCTCTAGGGAGGTGAATCACCCTGCAGAGCCCCTTGGTCAGAGTCGCTCCCCGCAGCCCGCTGGTGAGCCGCACAACTGGCAGCACCCCTCGGTGCGGCTGCCCCACCCAGCGGGAGATTTTAGCCCTTCACACTGCTCCCCTGCTTGTCCCCCCCCCCCCCCCAAAAAAAAAAAAAACCTGCAAGCAGTTGAAAGCAAGTCCGGCCAAGGCTGCCTTCCCCCCTTGGCGCTCTCGCTGCTCTGTTCAGGGCCTGCCCGTGTTTAGCTGGAGCTGTGTTTGCAGGTGTCAGTTCTGCCTCCCGCTGGAGTGAGGCACGCTGGCTTTGCAGAGAATCTTAGGAACCAGCCTGGAGAGACTCAGCCCTTGCAGGGGACAGGCCTGGAGTCAAGTTCCAGCTCTACTGCGCACTGATGCTCTACTCCCCTTCTCTATACCTGAAGAAATAAGATGGAGTCAGTAGGCTGTGGGCGTTTATGCTTTGCTGGGTAGCACCTACCGTGAGATGCCTTCAAAACATGTAGCAATGTAGCAATTACATAAAGAGATACTTGTTAGATTCTAAAGGTGCCAATGTGTCGACTCCTGTGGATTAGAAACCTGTGCTGACAGCTGGCTTATTCGTATATTTGATGTTATCTCCCTAGATGTTGACTTATTTTGCTGCGTTTGAGGTATTCTTCGAAGAAAATTTGCCGAAATTATTTGCTCATTTCAAGAAAAACAACCTAACTCCAGACATCTACTTAATAGATTGGTAAGACCGGGTTTTCTGAGCGTTTTCTCGCCCCCTGCCCCTTTTCCACTGTCCTCGCTGCCAGCCCCTTGCAGGGCCCAGCTGAGTCCGTGTCCGCTTCCCCCTGCCCTCCCTGCAAGGCGTCCTTGCTCTCCGGGCCCCCACTGCTGGTCATCTTAGCCACGCCCGCGGGCTGCTTTTATCGCCATCTCCACCTGACCCTTCTGGGTTCCCCCAGGGGAGAGATGCTGTCTTGAACCTATTTGTTTTCAGAGTGCTGTTTGTTCGCCCATAAACGAGGTATCTCTGGGCAGCAGGTGTGTGCCACGCCCCCTGCCAGGTGCTCGGGTGAGCCGGGCGCGGCGCCTGCCTGCCCAGAGCTGCCACTTGGTGAGGAAGCTGTGTCACAGGCAGCGCACTGGCCGCGGTGGTGAGTGCTGTCTGGGGAGGCAGCAGGTGCTGGAGCCAGCTGAGGGGGCTCGCTCCTGGGAGACAGTGGCGATCGGCCTCTCAAGGTGGCAGCCCCTCCTTGGAGAAGGCGCTCTGCAGAGGAGAGGAGATGCCACTCAGTCAGAAGGCTCAGAGAGAACCTGAGCCCTGTGAGCGGATCGGTGGCTGGTTTGAATTTTTCTCTCACTTTCTTCAGGAGGCAAGAAGCCTCTAGAAGATAAAATCCAAGTATCCTGGGGAATGAGGCCCAACCCCTTCGACAGAGCAGACTGGTCTGCACGGGGGCTGCGCCTTGGGATTATTGGCATGAGCGCGGGTTTGGAGCTTGGAGTTTGGAGCTTGGAGCTGATGCTGGGGAGCAGTAAGAGGCGGAGGCTTGGCCCCGGCTCCTTTTTTTTTTTTTTTGCAGTTACTGGGGATTGAACCCAGGGGCATTATACCTCGGAGCTATACCCCCAGCCCTATTTTTTTTTTTTTTTTTTTTTTTGCGGTACTGGGGATTGAACTCAGGGGCATTCTACCTCCAAGCTACACCCCCAACCCTATTTTTTATTCTCTATTTTGAAACCGAGTCTCACTAAGTTGTGGAGTGCCTCACTAGGTAGCTGAGGCTGGCCGCGAACCCGGATCCTCTGGTCTCAGCCTCCCGAATGCTGGGATTACAAGCGTGCGCCACCACGCCCGGCCCTATTTTTTATTTTTTATTTTGAAACAGGGTCTCACTAAGTTGTGGAGTGCCTCACTAAGTAGCTGAGGCTGGCCACGAACCCGGATCCTCTGGTCTCAGCCTCCCGAATGCTGGGATTACAAGCGTGCGCCACCACGCACGGCTGGTTTCATGTTTTCTGAAGTGATGGTGCCTGATCCTTAGCGATCCTGTCATTACCTGGCATTCCTCCCTTCGAGAGGAAGGCTGGTGGAAAGTGACTTAGTGGACTCAGTTTCCCCGGCATGCTGCACAGCTCGTTGGCGACTCACTTCTGAGTTCCAGGCCTGCCAGGGGCTGCATCTCAGCCGGCTCCCGCAGAGACCGAAGCCCCAGCCGCAGGAGGTCCCGCTATCGGCTGGCCTCAGTGTGGGGAAGGAGTGGCAGCGCTCACGCCGCCTGCCATGTGCTGGGCGAGAGGGAAGGCCACTGGGCTGGGGGTGCAGCAGCGGGCGCCACATCACACTGCTCTGGGGACCCGGTGGGGCATTTCTGGGCGTGGCGTCTGAGTTTGCCTGAGCCTTAGGTGGCCGCCGCCACCTTTGCAAGTCTGCGCTGGGAGTTGACTGCTGTGAGAGCCTCCGTGTCCACTGAGGCCGAGTAATCACCCGTGCTTACCTAGCACGCCTGTCCAGCTGCTCCCTGAGTTTCTCAGTAACGCAGGGATCCCTGGGTGGGCGGGAGTGTGGGAGGGAGGGGCAGGGGCTCCTGAGCCAGTGTGAGGCGCTGGTGGTGTTGGGGGCCTGAAGGCTCTCGTCTCCGGTGTGGCTTCTTGGTGGGTGCAGCCGTTAGGTGGCTTGGACCCTTTTACTCGACACTGGAACCTGCCCTCACCGTCTCCCTCTGTTGTGGCTTCCTGTCTGCACACTGCCGGCGAGACTGCACTCCTGTGGGGTGGTGTTAAGAGTTAGGACGAGAGTGTCCAGACAGCCCAGCACAGAGCGGGCCCCTGACGCTGGCTGGGCTGGGCCTTTCACTGGTGAGCCAGGGGCGTGCTCCCCGCACTGACTCCCGACGAGGAGCCTCTGCCTGCAGCTGGCGCGGTGTCACGGCCCCGCACCCCCTGTGCTCCTTGCTTTCCTGCAGCTCAGATAAGGAGTTGGAACAGACACAGCTGGAATAGGCTATTTCTGGAGGTTGAGAGGGCCCAACCCCCTTTCCGCCCGCGTGTGTCACAGGAAGTGTCTGGCGTAGCGGAACGTCGTCGCGCGGGCTCTAGGACAGGTTCAGTTGTGGGGCGCAGACCTGCGGCTGTTGGGTCCTCAGAGCCATCTCTAGGTGCTTGTATGCTTCTCCGTGCCAGTGTAGCGTGCAGCACGTGCCTGTCATCCTCAGATGTGAGGGGTTCCTGGAGCGTCATCTGAGTTGAGCGTCTCCGAGCGCTCGGTGCTGGCCTCGCTTCCCAGCTGTGTGCTGTGCTGGAGCCTGTCCTTGACGGTGTGGTCCTGGACAGAGGGTTCTGCTGGGGGGCGGGAGGTCAGAGTCGATGGCACTCTGGGGTTCGTGGCAAACAGAAGACCCACGGACGGCCCTAGGATCAGAGTCCCAGCGATTCCCCGTGTGGTCTTATCTTCTGGTGGAATCTGTTATCAGAAAGTTCGAGTCACCCCTGGAAGGTGTGCTGCCGTCACCTCCCAGCCAGATGAGCCTTCAGCCTGGTCCAGCCCAGCCCGAGTCCAGGCCATCATGGGCTCCGAGTTGACACTGGAACTAGCAGCAGAAACCGTGATGTCCAGAAGAGCAGTCCTAGGCAGATGGGGTGTCCCCACTCACTGGGAGTCCACGCACAGTGGAAAGGTGTGGACAGCCACCAACACCTGTGGAGTCCTAAGGCAGCTGGGGGCTTGTCCACCAGTCGATGCTCAGCAAAGACTGGTGGACAGCTAGCGCTAGGTGCCAGGGGCTGCAGGAGGCCAGAAACAAACTCGGCGCGCTGCAACAGGCACCGAGTTGAGGGGCCTGAGCAGGAGGACAAGTCCAGCCGGTGCAGAGGCCCCAGAGAGGACGCCTCTGCACTGGGACCCCTGAGGCGTGAGCCTGGCGAGGCGGCTGGTACTCAGGACTGTATTGAGGTGGTTTGGGTTGATGCCAGTTTGCATTGTTGAAGTGTTAGATCAGAGCCAGGCATGGTAGTGCACGCTTGTAATCCCAGTACTTGGGAGGCTGACACAGGAGGATTGCAGGTTCATGGCCAGTGTCAGCAGCTTAGCGAGCCCCTGTTTTAAAATAAAAAAAATAGAGTTGGGGATGTAGCTCAGAGGTGGAATGCCCCAGGGTTCAATCCTCAGTTCCTAAATAAATAGTGTAAGATCAGTGTGTTGTAATCTACAGACTCACTGGGGGAAGCGTGCCTTGCTCTCTGCTGGCCCCTACTGGCGGAAGGTGGCAGTACTCGCAGAGGTTACGGGACAGGTGTTCGCATTCGCGCGAGACCCCAGGCTTTGTGGAGCCAGGTGTCCTGTCCTGTCCTGTCCTGTTACCCCTGGCATCAGCCGCACTGCACACACAGTAGGAGCTTTGTTGTGAGCGGGGGGGGGGGGGGGGGCTGGTGTCCCAGGACCTGTGGCAGCTGGTAGTTGGTGCCGGGCTCTGGAAAGCAGCCTTCAGTGAGCAGGCTGGCGTCCCCTGCTATAGAAAGGGGGCTTTCTTCAGGGCTTCAGACTGGAATTCAGAGTTCTTCCTTTGTGCCATCTTGAATCTGACCGTCTCCAACTTCCCCCAGGATCTTCACCCTGTACAGTAAGTCGCTGCCCCTGGACCTGGCCTGCCGCATCTGGGATGTGTTCTGCCGGGACGGGGAGGAGTTCCTCTTCCGCACGGCCCTGGGCATCCTGAAGCTGTTTGAGGACATCCTGACCAGGATGGACTTCATCCACAGCGCCCAGTTCCTGACCAGGCTGCCCGAGGACCTGCCGGCTGACGAGGTGTTCGCAGCCATCGCCACGGTGCAGATGCAGAGCCGGAATAAGAAGTGGGCGCAGGTAAGCGCCTCCCTGTTCTCCCCTTTCCAGAGTGACTTAGGAAGTGCGCTGCCCACAGCGCTCGGTCAGGAAGCTCCTGCAAACCCACTGGAGACTTGGGATCGCTGTACAGGAGTGCAGAGGGATGCGTGAAGCAGAGCCGCTCTTGTCCTGCGTGTGTGGAAGCTGCCTGCGCAGGGGTCTCGTTGGCCGGTCTGTGGCAGCTCATACTTTTCCCTGTGTGCCAAACGTGGCATTTGCGACAGATGGAACTAGAATAAAGACGAGTAGCAAGCCCAGCACCCGTGGCCCTCCTCGGGAGCTGCGGTGCTGGCCCCTGGGCTTTGCCGCACTGACTACGTGTCCCGTGTTCTCCAGGGAGTCGTGGGCGGCCTGCCAGCGGTAATGTGTGTCTGCACGGCAGACCGGCTCGTGTACTTGCCTACAGAACTGCAGTCACTCACAACGTTCCTGGCTCCTCCTGTCAACACAGCAGACCATCACACTCAGATTCGAGTTTCTGGTTGTTTCAAATGCTGTGATTGGCTCTGTAGTGTGTGTGAATCAAGACCAAGATAAGGTCCTTGCGTTGTGATTGGTCAAAAGATCTTTACGTCTTTTTTTTTTTTTTGTACTAGGGATTGAACTCAGACATTTCACCTCCAAGCTACACCCCTAGCGTTTTTAAATTTTGAAACTGAGTCTGAAGGTCTCACTAAGTTGCTGAGGGTGGTTTTGAACCCGTGATCCTCCTGCCTCAGCCTATCAAGTACTGGGATCACAGGTGTGTACCACTGCACCTGGCTCTTAAGTCTTTTAAAGCATACGTACTGCACCTTCTTCCCTTGCCTCCCTGACTTACCCTCGTTATTTGAGGAAGATAGCAGGCCCTTTGACCTGTGGCATTTCCTGAGTCAGGACTGTCCTGGTCGCCCCCGCGGCCTGCTCACACATGCCTCTGTGATTCTTATAAGTGGCTCTAACGCCTCCACCCAGGTTCAGAGTTTGTTTGGCAAGATAACTTTCTACACAAGTAGGATTATGTCTCTTTGGTCTTAGCACCCTGTTAATTTTTATAACAGCTTTATGAACATTTACATATTGTAGGATGTATCCATATCATAAAACCCACCCTTTTCAAGTGTACGATCAAGTGCCTATGTACTTATTTATTTTTGATACTGGGGATTGAACCCAGAGGCATTCTACCTCCAAGCTATACCCCCAGCCCAATTTTATTTCTTATTTGGAAACAGGGTCTCACTAGGTTGATGAGAGTCTTGCTAAGTTGCTGAGGCTGGACTCGAACCTGCAGTTCTCCTGTCTCAGCCTCCCAAGGACTGGGATTACAAGTGCGTGCCACCACGCCCAGCTGTGCCTGTGTACTTAACCAGGGGGAGGTTTCCCTCCGACCAGGCCTTCTGCCCGGCAGCCGTGACTCCTCTCGGTGTCCTTCCCGTCCCTTACTGGTGGACCCCCTCCTTTCTCCTGGGTCTGTGGGGAAGCGTGGCTCCAGGCTTACGAGCTGCAGGGGCACCTGTGTGCGTGGAGTCACGTTCTGAGATGCCCGGCATGAGCAGTTCTTGGAGAGGAGTGGACAGCCGGTGCAGGGGCCCAGCGGGCCCGTGGGGCTGAGGTTGGGAGGGCCCGGGGGGAGAGGACGCAGAGGCCTGGCCTCAGACACACGTGTGTCACGTGTCTGAAAG
This sequence comes from Graphiurus murinus, assembly GCA_004027655.1. Classification (NCBI taxonomy): domain Eukaryota; kingdom Metazoa; phylum Chordata; class Mammalia; order Rodentia; family Gliridae; genus Graphiurus; species Graphiurus murinus. The sequence continues at coordinate 6,714 of PVLC010007062.1, read as the reverse complement.
CGGCTCTGGTGGTGTTTGCACACCTGTGAAGAGCCAACTCTAAGTGGGTGAGTTGAGTGTGGCTTATATCTCAAAAAAACTGTCAGAAAAGTGCCCCCAGGTCGTGTGTGAGCAGGACTGGCCTTTCTCTGGTTGGTAAGCAGAGAGCATGAATGGACACATGGGAGCCGGGCGTGGTGGCTCACGCTTGTAATCCCGTACCTAGGAGGCTGAGACAGGAGGATCCGGGTTCGCGGCCAGCCTCAGCTACTTAGGCCTTCCGCAACTTGGTGAGACCCTGTTTCAAAATAAAGAATAAAAGATAAGACTGGGGGTGTAGCTCAGAGGCAGAATGCCCCTGGGTTCAATTCCCAGTACTGAAAAAAAAGAATGGACACATGGGGCCCTGGTTGCAAATTACCAAGAATCTTGGGCTTGGTGGCCTCCCTGGGCAGGGGGCTGGCCTGGGTGCAGCTGTGCCCTGCACTCTTCTGCTAGGTGGTGCTTACCTGGCTCTCCTAGTCTCAACAGAAAGCCACGGCCACTCCTGATTGCCCTCATCCAATGTAAGAACTGCCCTGCCCTGACCCCTGGCTCCTGTGGCCTGCAGCCGGCCGGGCCTTCCCCGCCTCCCTCAGTGCTGCTCCCTTGCCAGACCCCCCCCCCATACACACACACACACACACACACACGCACACACACGCACACACACACGCCTGGAGGACTAGGAAGAACCTGTTGGTTGAAACTAGTTTTCGCTATTCAGAGAGCTGGACTTGTTTGATCAGTGGGAGAGTGTTAGGAGTTAGCCTGGGGTGGGGCGGGGGCAGACTGGTGATTTTGTGGAGTTCCGGTCTCAGGGGGATTATGGTCCAGGAGCGTTTCTCTTAGATTCTGTGCTTGGGTTTAAGAGGCCGTTGAGCTTCTTCACAAGTAAACGTTTGTGCTTCAGTGCCAGCGCTCTTTGTTCAGAGGTGCAGGGGGAGTTTTATCTGCCATTATTCTGTGAACCCACAGGTGTCCTGCTTCCCCTTAGCTTTTGTGACCTGGAGTGGCAGGTGTCCGCCCTGGGCGGGTGAGCGCCGGGCTTCTCCCAGCAGACAGGCTGGCCATTGCTGTGTGGATTAGGCGGAGCCCGTGTGGGCAGCGGCGAGCAGGAAGCGGCCTTTGCTGTCCCTGCGGTCCGTGGGCCGTCACAGTGCAGCAGTCACCTGTACACCCACAGTGCTGGCCGAAGGCAGGGCGGGCGGGGTGGAGGCTGAGCAGGGGCCGGTGCCAGGCCGGGCAGAGGAGCTCCACGGTCCTCGTTGGTTTTCACGGGGACCATGGCTGGTGGGACGGAGCATAGGAAATCAGCACAGAAACGGCCTGGCTGGCTTCTGTGTGGGGAAGCTCGCTCTGGGTGGGCGTGGGTGCGGGCCTGGGAGGCGGCTGCTTCTCCACCCTTGAGCCTCGAGGTCACCCAGTGCTCCTCTCTGTGCTTGCAGGTGCTGGCTGCGCTGCAGAAGGACAGCCGGGACCTGGAGAAAGGAAGCCCGTCCCTCAGACACTGAGGCCCGAGCCCGCCTCAGACACCTGGCGGGGCACACAAAACAAAACAGAACAGCTCTTAAGAAAACCAGTGCAGGCCCAGCCTCGCGCCGCCCGCTCCTGGACTGAGGCCTGGCCTGGGCGTGGCCAGCGCTGCTCGCAGGTTAGAGAGGCAGTGGTTGACGACTCCTCCTCTATTTCAGAAAAAGTTAATTAAATTGTAATGCTATTATGCCAACAACTGGAAAGTACATTACAATTTTTCTTAGGTAAGATGCATGAGAAACGTTATTTTGGGAGACCTCAGAGATGTTACTGGCTCATATTTTAGATGAAGAAGGAATTGCTGACGTAGTTACTGAGATAATCTTTCCAGAGCTGGAGGCCATGTTGTTAAGCCCTGCCTGCCACAGACAGCAGTACAGGAGGACGGCTCCCTGGGAATCCACCTGCCCTTCGTGCTGACAGCTAACCACATTGCCTTGACAAAACTACAGCAGGAAGGCCGGAAGTGCACATTAGGTCTGGGGAACCTGCATCCCGAGCCCCTCCTGCGTCTGGGGCGCCATGGTGGGAAGTTGGAGCCGGCCCTGAGAGCCCGTGGAGACAGCCATAAGGACGGGGTGGGAAGAGAGCCGAAGATTCCCCTCGGCCCTCGGCTCCGCGCGGCTCTGGCCGGTGTGGGGGTGCGGCCCTGGAGCAGCCGCACCTGGGAGGACGCGCCCTTCTGCCAGCAGAGCGCCCCCTGCCGTTGTCGCCCGGACAGCAGGATCCATCCCAAGTGCCAGTGTGCCCCTCCGTGTTTGGCTTTGAGAGGTTCCATGCCTGTCATAAGGCGGAGGACCGGCAGCACGTGTCCAGCAGCCCGGTCTCATCAGGACCCCCAGGGCACCACCAGCCCTTTCCCATTTCAGCGGAGTTTCCCAAGTTCATTGGCAAGTTTTTTTGTTCTAGCTTTTCCTTGACTATTTTGAGAATTTTATATAAGCAGTCTGATTATCTAAATTCACAGAAATGAGCAGTTTTTCCCTGGAACAACCCAAAGGGCAGGCTAGTATCCGTGGAAACAAGCTGGTCCTGGGGTGCAGGGAGGCCAGGTTCAAGGGCACCGTCCCTTGTCTGGTGAGTGCTGTGCGGTCTGTTCTGTGGCCTTTCTCAGCCACACCTCCCATCCCCAGGAGCACGCTGCCGCTGGTCTAGCTTCTGACCTTGCGGCCCTTGGTTCTGATGGGATCATGCAGCGAGGAGGCCAGGCGGGGGTGGGGCAGCCTGGAGGCCGCTGGTTTCCATAGCCTCTGTCAGCACTCCAGGTCAGCGAGCCAGTGGACGGCCTCCGACCCGCTCCTCCACGTGCCCTCCCTAGAGTCCTCTCCCCTTAGAGCCCAGGGAGGTCCCGCTTCACGCCTGGCCCTGCGAGGCCTCGTGCCCGGCCTCCTGGAGGAGGCTCTGTCTTCCCTGGCGGGCCTGACATCGAGACGCTGAATGTAGTGCAGGCCCAGCGGCCTGCGGGAGGCAGAGCGCCCGCCCCGTGCTCTGCCCCTCTGCGCAGAAGTGCTTAGTCGTGTTCCACGACACGGGCGTCCTTTAAAGATGTATATATTTTCTTACTGTACATAAAGATGCTCCTTGGGTCGTGCGGAGGGTGATGAGCGGGGTGGCGGCGTGTTCAGAGTGCTCCTGTGAGACCCCCGTGTGTCCAGCGCCCAGCCCTTGCCAGTTCTTGTCAGATAGGTCTGTATACATCCGTGGTGTGCACGAGTTTTCACACAGGACTCGCGCCCGCCTGGAACGCTGGCCCAGCTTCAGCCCAGCGGAGGTTTCCAGGGCTTGAGGCGTCGCCTTCAGAGGCCTGTCATGTGGAGGGGACTGGCAGCTCAGTGGCGCACTCCCGTGTGTCCTTACTGTTGAGGTGACCTGGGAGGGACACGGCGGCGCCCTTCAGAAGCCTGCACCTGCACCTGCACTCCAGGCTGGCATTCGGGAACAGTGTTCACTTCAAGGCACTTTGTAACTGCTCGGTCTGACTGTTTTAAGTAGTTGCTAATAACACTGCAGCATATCATGTTTTCATTGCTTGTACAGTTAACCTCCGACTTAGTAAAGTGTATCAAAGTAGGACTTTTTGAATTGTAAATATGTGGTTTTATTAAATAAAAGTCATGTAAAGTTGTTACTTGCAGCTACTGTTGTTTGGTTTAAAGTTGAAGTTCTCGTTTCCAAGCATGGCAGAAATTTCACTTAGAGCACTTTGCTGCTAGAATGTTGTAAAATCCACCGATGGGGCTTGGTAAGCCGGAAGCCAGCGCTGCTGCGGCGTGGTTTAGTGGCGGGCTCACCCGTCTGGGCTGCGGGAAGCGCGGCCGGGCTGCCCGACAGTGTCAGTCCTGTCACCCCTCCTGCCCCAGCATGCAGGCCCCTCCCCCTCCCTCTGGAACTTCAGACGCCTGTGAGCTAGGCGCCAGCTGCCAGCGAGGCGGTAGGCTCTTCCCTGTGACCAAGGACGGGAGGTCCCGGAGGCACTCACCAGCGGCACCCGTCACCTCCAGGCGCCGCAGCCAGCCTGATGACGGCCGAGCAGGCTGCTCAGATCCAGGCTCACTTTCTGTCTAGATGGCGTCGCTCTGGCCCTCTCCTGCGGGCCTTGAGGTGAGCTGGCGGGCTTCAGTGACGGTGGACAGTGGTCACGTGTGCTGAGGACCGGCTGCTCCGGCCACACTGGCACTGGGCCAAGTGCTGGACACCAGTTATTTAATGTCCACAGCAGCCCTGCTGAAGAGGCGGCCTCGTCTCAGCCGTGGGACACGCAGAAGGGACTTGCTCAGGCTGCTACAGCCGGCTGGGTCCAGACTCGGGCCTGTGACTCCCGAGTGCCGGCCCTTGGCCCTCAGGGAGAGGAGAGGTCCTGCTGGCTGAGGGGCCTTCAGGAGCCCCGCTCTAGCTCTGGGATTCCCGGTTCCTCCCAGCGCCTCCTATGTGCAGCCCTTTGGGGAGGCCAGAGCTCGGCGGAGGGAGCTGTGGGCTGTTCCCAACCGCCTTGCCACTTGTTCCCGGAGCGCTCTGGACCTGGGGGGTGGGGCTGGTGGTGCAGAGCCACCCCCAAAGTGTGGAACCTGCCGCTGAGGCCCGGAGGGGACGCAGCACTGCACCTGCACGGCGGGCAGAGGCTGGTGACGCTGCTCCAGGTGGAGGCACTGCAGCTCTGCTTTGCACGTTACTCAGTCTTGGGCCGCCCAGGTAGCTGAGAGGCCCGGGCCCCACCTGGCTCCTGCGCTGCTCCAGGGCCCACGGCCAGCCCGCTCTGCGTGGACGTGCTGCTGCTCTAGACCCTGCCTCCCCGGCCAGGCTGCCAAAGCCCCCTTCCCCGGGACGCCCACGCCTTGGGGGGCATTCTGTGTGGAGCGACGGGAGTGGCCTTCTCCCCAACATTACAGCAAGAAGGGCCACTCATGGATCTGGAAGCATGGCCCTGGACCCCCGAGCCTCCCAGTTTGTTTTAAATATTGTTAGTTCAGCTTTTTGTCCCTGCCCTGGAGCTCCTGGTAGAAACTTACTCCAAGTATAAACCCAAGCTTGAGGCGGGTGTGGTGGTGCACGCTTGTAATCCCAATACTTGGGAGGCTGAGATAGGAGGATCGCAGATTTGCAGCCAGCCTTGGCAACTTAGGTTCTCTGTAACTGAAGACCCTGTTTCAAAATAAAGAATTAAAAAATAGGGCTGGGGGTGGGTATAGCTTGGAGGTAGAATGTCCCTGGGTTCAATCCCCAGTATCGCACAAAAAAAAAAAATAAAAATAAAAATAAACCCAAGCTTGAAGTACAGTTTGGTTAGAAGTTAGAGCAGAGCCCTGTGGTTAGAGCTCATAGCTGGGAGCTCCGAGACCATGGAGAATTTTAGAAAATTCTCCAAGCCTCACTTTCTTTTTCTTTTTTTTTTTTTTTTTTTTTTTTTTTCGGTACTGGGGATTGAACTCAGGGGCATTCTACCTCCGAGCTATACCCCCAGCCCTATTTTTTTATGCTTTATTTTGAAACCGGGTCTCACTAAGTTGCGGAGTGCCTCACTAGGTAGCTGAGGCTGGCCTCGAACCCGGATCCTCCGGTCTCAGCCTCCCGAATGCTGGGATTACAAGCATGCGCCACCACGCCCGGCTTCTCACTTTCTTTTTCTGTGGCTAAAGCTTGTAAGGTAACCCAGCTCTTCACCCCTGACATAGGAAGATGAAACAAAAACAAGAGGCTGGCCGGGCGTGGTGGTGCACGCTTGTAATCCCAGTACTTGAGGGGCTGAGACAAAAGGATCGCAGGTTCGAAGACAGCCTCAGCAAGTAGTGAGACTCATCAACCTAGCAAGACCATTTCAAAATAAAAATAGGGCTGGGGGTGTAGCTTGGAGAATGGCCCTGGGTTCCATCCCCAGTAACACACACACACACACACACACACTCAATAAGTACATAAATATAAAAGAATGGGGAGTGTCATTTCACTAAAATGTGCACATGCTGCATCACTGGCCCTGTGAGTACAAACTAGGGGTCCTCTGCGCAGACGCTGAGGCGGCTCTGCAGTTCCTTCCAGTCACGGCTTCTGAGACGCATCACTCTGCTACTATCTGGAGCTTAAAACACGAAACACACCAAACCAGGGGGCGGAAACTCTGAGATATGGACAGGCATGCCATTACTGCTGGTGAACTTAAAAAGCAAGCATACATTTCCACTTACTTAGTTTCTTAGAAAATCTCAAACGTAGCCGGGCGTGGTGGCGCACGCTTGTAATCCCAGCATCTGGGAGGCTGAGACTGGAGGATCCGGGTTCTCCGCCAGCCTCAGCTACTTAGTGAGGTCTTCCGCAACTTAGTGAGACCCTGTTTCAAAATAAAGACTAAAAAATAGGGCTGGGGGTGTAGCTCGGAGGTAGAATGCCCCTGGGTTCAATCCCCAGTACTGCAAAAAAAAAAAAAAAAAAATCTCAAAACATGCTAAGTTACGCCGGGCGTGGTGGCACACGCTTGTAATCCCAGCATTCGGGAGGCTGAGACCGGAGGATCCGGGTTCGCGGCCAGCCTCAGCTACCTAGTGAGGCACTCCGCAACTTAGTGAGACTCGGTTTCAAAATAAAGACTAAAAAATAGGGCTGGGGGTATAGCTCGGAGGTAGAATGCCCCTGAGTTCAATCCCCAGTACCGCAAAAAAAAAAAAAAAA